>MCJB01050574.1:205245-230583 GCA_002018475.1 Nicotiana obtusifolia
GGGTTAAGCTATTCATGGTGAAATCACTTGTAAGGATATATAGGAGGATGGTGTAGAAGAAAGTGTGGAACATAAAGGCACAAAAAATGTAGCTTTTTCCATATGGAGTACAGTACACAGTGCAGTATTTATTGTATTAGGTTTGTCCGAAGACTGATGTTTACTTGAAATTGAACAAAATCAAACATTAAAAGATGAAAAGATGAAGCGATAAAAAAAGATGGAAAAATCATACAACAAAGAAAATTAAATAAATAAGATCATTAGAAACGCAGATAAGAGGTAATATTACAAACTACAAAGTTGTTCAGGACTTCCTCCACCAAAAACAAACTCCAACAAACTATATATGCTTTCGTTTATCAAAGAAGATGCTACATTGTCTATTTACCCACCAAATTTAAATCTTGATCCATACCTTTGTAAACTAATTTTTTGCAAATATAATGGTATTTGTCTCCTGATCTCAGAATGCAGTCACTTGATTGATAAAGTTCATAATGTGTTGCATCCTTGAAGTTTGACTATGCTTTTACTTTTAGATTGTACTGTTTGAGTTATGCTCCTTAAAGTAAACGGTACGAATTTGAATTTCTATTCTTTTTTTTCTTTTTTTTTGTTTAATTGGTTTAATCAGATAGATGCTTATAGAGAGCATGGACGAGGAGGCGAAGAGGATGAACAGGGAGGGGTATAGGAGGGCTAAGAAGGAGGCAAAGTTAGCGGTTACTGCGGATAAGACTGCGCATTTGGGCGTTTGTATGAAGAGCTTGGGGCCAAAGGCGGGGACACGAATCTATACAGGCTAGCCAAGGTGAGAGAAAGGAAGGTCCGTGATCTGGATCAAGTTAAGTGTATCAAAGATGAGGAAGGTAGAGTTTTGATGGAAGAGGCTCAGATTAGACGAAGATGGCTAACATATTTCTATATATTCCTGAACAAAGAGGGTGATAGGAACATTGTGTTGGGCGACTTGGAGTACTCCGAGATGCACCGGGATTTCAGGTACTGTAGGACATAAGAGTAGAGGAAGTAGAGGGGGCTATGCATAAGATGCACAAGGGTAGAGCTATCGGGCCAAATGAAATACCGGTGGAATTTTGGAAGAATGCGGGTAAGGCAGGTTTGGAGTAGCTCACTAGGCTGTTCAATGTCATTTTTAGACGAAGAAGATGCCCGATGAATGAAGGTGGAGTTCGATGATTCCTCTGTATAAAACAAGGGCGATATCCAAAGTTGCAATAATTATAGGGGGATTAAGCTGCTAAGCCATACTATGAAAGTTTGGGAGGGGTAGTTGAAGTGAGGGTGAGGACCAGTGTGTCCATTTCTGAGAACCAGTTCGGTTTCATGCCGGGGCATTCGACTATGGAAGCCATTCACATTGTGAGGAGATTGGTGGAGCAGTATAGGGAGATGAAGAAGGACTTGCACATGGTGTTCATTGACCTAGAGAAAGCATATGACAAAGTCCCGAGAGATGCTCTGGCGATGCTTGCTAAAGGGGTCCTAGTAGCCTACATTAAGGTGATTAAGGACATGTATGATGAAGCTAAGACTCGGTTAGGGCAGCAGGAGGAAACTCGGAACACTTTCAAGTTATGATGGGGTTGCACCAGGGATCAACTCTTAGTCCATTCCTACTTTCCTTGGCGATGGACGCTTTGACGAGACACATTCAAGGTGAGGCGCCATGGTGTATGTTATTTGCGGATGACATAGTTTTAATTGACAAGACGCGGGATGGTGTTAACGAGAGGCTGGAGGTTTGGAGGCGGACCCTAGAGTCTAAGAGTTTCAAGTTGAGCAAGACCAAGACGGAATACATGGAGTGCAAGTTCAGCAACGGTACCCAGAAAAGGGATATGGAGGTGAGGCTTGATACGCAAGTCGTCTCTAAGAGAGGTAGTTTCAAGTATCTTGGATCTATAATACAAGGTAAAGGGGAGATTGATGAAGATGTCATGCATCGAATCAGAGCAGGATGGATAAAGTGGAGGCTAGCTTCCGGTGTCTTGTGTGATAAGAATGTGCCGCTGAGACTTAAAGGTAAGTTATACAAGGTTGTAGTTAGACCGACTTTGTTGTATGGAGCAGAGTGTTAGCCAGTCAAGAACTCTCATACCCAGAAGCTAAAAGTAGCTGAGATGAGGATGTTGAGGTAAATGTATGGGCATACCCGGTTGGATAAGATTAAGAATGAAGTTATTCGGGAAAAGGTGGGAGTGACCCTTGTGGAGGATACAATGCGGGAGGCGAGGTTGAGATGGTTCGAACATGTTAAGAGAAGTATAGAAACCCCAGTTAGAAAGTGCGAGCGGTTAGCCTCGGTGGGCAGCAGGAGGGTAGAGGTAAGCCTAAGAAGTCTTGGGGAGAGATTATTAGGCGGGACATGGCGCAGCTGACTGAGGACATGGCCCTAGACAGGAGGGTTAGACAGGAGGGTGTGGAGGTCAAAGATTAGGGTAGAAGGTTCATAGGTAGTAGAGTGTTTCTCTTTGTCTTACTCAGTTCGCTAGCATTAATGTTAGTATGATATATTTTATTCATAGATGGCTATTACTACCTAGAGTTTAACTGCATTCTTGGATTCGATCTTATTTCATCTTGCTGTTATTCCTACTTGTTGCAATTACTTGTTCTTTTTCAGTCGTTCTCTAGCTGAAGGTCTATCGGAAACAGCCTCTCTGCCCTTCCAAGGGTAAGGGTAAGGCTGCGTACATCTTACCCTCCCCAGACCCCACTTGTTAGAAACTACTGGGTTTGTTGTTGTTGGTAGTGGTGGTGGTTTAATCAGATAGGTGTATCATTAGCTTTTGATAGCTAGTTATCCTCTCACTGCCTGTGCAATTACTGAAAATAGTACATATACTTGAGGTGGCAACCTAACCTATGTCCTTTACACGCAGAAAAATGTGATCCACAACAATGGAGACCAAAGACCGCCCTGCTGCTTCTGTAGAATGCTGCCATAGTTAACAACCCATAGGAAAAGTCAGAAAGGTGAAGTACACATCGGTCTATTACTTTCTAAGATAATGTCAACATTAGGAACCAATTTGTAAAAGTTTAATGACAGTGATGTCAGTCATACTTGCTGATTTGGATTGACATCTCCTCTGTTAATACATGCATACAATCCCGTCAAGAAGCGAAGTAGGGCTCGTAATCCTGCAGAATCGAAATAGTAATAAGTAGATTGTAGAAAACAAGACACAAGAACATCCAAATAATGCATAATCTTTTCAACATGCCTGGCTCACTTAGAGCTGGACAAACAGCTTCTGTGATATGCAGTTGAACTTCAAGCCCTAGTGGACTATTTAGTTCAGTCCTCTGAATCGTTATCTGATAACAACAAAGTAACAGCGAGAAAGATATCAATATCAACGGCATGTATGCCTCAAATCCATAAGCTAAACAGTGTGCCCGATTGGCATTACATGAGCCTCTCCAGATATTCCTTCTATGAATCTCTCCCCGCCAAAAAATACTCGCTTTGCTCCATCTTCATCTCTCTTGTTACGTCCTCCTTGAGAGCTCGCAAAATGTGCATCCGCGAACATATCAGGATGAGGTAACAGGTCAATAGATAGATGTTCCCATTCAAGCTTCTGTTATTAAGAGAAAAGTAGATGATGCAACAATACATAAGATGCAAACATGAGTAATAAAGGGTTTAGGACAGTGCACAAAAAGAAGGTACCCAACACAACCCTGTGGAGACTACCTTAAGAAGAATTATAGAATCCCATTCACGTAAACAATATGGGGAAAATGGCTAAATATTAGAAAAGGAAATGTAATTACTTTGAACACATATATGAACTCCTTGCCACTAGAGAAATCCCTTGCTTCCTTCAGATTTACAACCTGCAACAGCAGATTGTTTGAGTCATTCTTGAGCAACAATCATACAAGTCTTATCCAAAATAAATGCAACCAACCTCCCAGTTCTCATTTGTAGTATACAGAAGAAGATTACGTATAGTGATTGAAGCCATAGGTGATGCCCTGGTGAAATAGACAAACTAAAGAGTAAGAAAACTATCTAATAGGGAAAACTTGATCACATGATTGCAAGAAACCACAGCTAGCAGATAAACAAAAATGCTCACCTCACAAGTTTTTGCCAAGCCCCGCCAAAAGATTCAAGGGGGTCTGAGCATTAAACAATAGTATGTGATTTACAAGTTAGGAGCCTTTAGATATATTGTTTTGCACACTGTTGATTGAATCTTCTCTAGTAGAGTGCACTTATATATTGGTGTAGAAAAACGTTATGCAAATAATAGTGTCAAATTGTTAATCTGGAATTTCTCAGATTTAGATGACCTAACAAATTTATGATGTTCCAAAGCACTTATGACATATTTGACAGACTTCTAGGCACCAAGAAGCTTGCCTTTCTTCTTCCTTCTTTTTTTGATAGGTAAATTAGATTGAGTAGCAAAAGACTCAAGCAAGGATAATACAGGACTTTGATCTGCACACAAATAGAAATAAGACCAACTTCTTGCTTTATATGAACCAATATCTGAACCACGTCAATGATTTTATAGTTATGCTTTGCTTTAAGTTTTATTTCCATCGGCTTCTGGACTAATTTATGTTGTTTTATCAAGTTATAATTCTGTAAAGAATCAAGCCTAGAGTAGCCTTGGTCATTTCTAAAGTCCAAACCATATTTTTTTCTTTTTTTTCTGAAGCCATTTTCAGTCTAAACTCTAAACACATATTATTTACCTGTTCCTACGTGTAACAGCATTCATTAAGATAGATTGGTCTCTTCAATATGCTTATTCGCAGATTGCTCCTATTATTATCCGCAGTGATTTTAATCTGCCTGATAAATCTTAAAGCATAGTTTCACTTTGAATTTCAGCAGTTGTAGTTCAAGTCATTCGTTAAAATAATCAGCTAAAATATAACCACACTAACTGACTGACTATAAGTTCTTAAATTCAAAATGTAACTGGAAATTTTGCATTTGCATTAAATTAGCTCTCAATTAAAGTCTTTAATTAATTTTTCAAGATATTCCTATTTAAGTTGCAGCCTTGATCGACTTAAAACTCGAGTTAAAAGGTTCTGTACATGATAGTGAAATTCCTAGTAGGAACAAGAAGCTTGCAAATCACTGAAACCTACTGAAGAATTTCTATCATCTTTTGGAGAAGCTTTGTTGCTTTAGCTGCCTCACCTTAAAGGTCATTCTTACACTATATGTGGTTGGACTTATAAACCTCTGCTTTCCGCATCCTGCTTCTTCTATCCTCAATTTATGGGGTTAACTGCTGCTATCATACAGAAAACAGTCCCCACCTTGCACAGGGATTAATTTCTTTTCCAGTAAGTACACCAGGATGCATGTAAAAGTATTAGGGTACATTGAGATCAATTTCTTTCTCTGAAGCTTTTAGTCTTCAAACTCCTTTCATTTAGTGCTAAAATCTATCCAGCAGTACGAGAATAATTCTGGAAACAGCTCAATCACTTCTAAAAAATTTCCACTTGCTGACTAGTGAAGACTTTCAGATGTCCTGCATAGTTTCTGGGTTTGCACTAAGATAGGCTTAAGATTAAGAGAAACTTGTCTAGGACGTATAAGGCCAAGTGTTTTTTCCAATCAGTTACAGCTCCTCATGAATCAAGACAAAAACACTTGGCCTGCAATTTTCTTTTTTAATTATAACAGCATTTGGTCCTAAGTCACTAATTACTACTATTTGCTAATCACCAAGCAAATTGTGAATTGCATCCCATCATAACAGAAATAATACCAGTGTTGTTAAAGGCACTTAAGGCGCACTTAAGCCTTGAAGCTCAGAAGAGCTCCAGGGAGGGAACTTCTTTTCGTTTAAGCCGTGGTACAGTGTAGGCAAGACACTAAGGCATGCACCCCATTGCCGATGAGTTCTATCTTAAATTGAGAGGCACTAAACAATAAATATAATCGGCAAAAAGATATAGTAATTGTTAAGGAAAACAGTATGAATCAATTTATATATATATAAACCCACACACATTGCTGCTTTGTTACTCATTTTAATTGCGCTTTGTGCTTAAAGCGCCAACATACCTAAAGTGCTTTTTAAGCTTTTCGCTTTCGACAACATTGAATAATACATCAACTATTTAGAACAATAAATTTGACGCTCTGAACTATTCCTTCTGTTTTACTGTCTTCTAGCAATTTTTGTCTTTTTTTAAGAAGATGGCGATTTTTGTCTTTTATACTCCTGTGTCCCATCTTATATGACACTCTTTCCTTTTTAATGTGTTCCAAAAAGAATAACACATTTCTATATTTAGAAATAATTTAAGTTTAAACCTTCTATTTTACCCTTAATAACATATTATAGTCAAGGAAATGTCATGCCTTGTTTAAGAACACAAATTCCATAAGTCCTTCTTTCTTAAACTTCGTGCCCCGTCATACACCTTCACATAATGAAACAGACAAGTATATGAGAAAAAATGTGACTCCAACAACCTCTCAATTTTTTATTTTTTTGTACTTTAAACTTCTTAAACTTTCTGCATTCTAACAACAAATCATTACTTTCTCTTATCATTAGAAAAAATTATCAATTTCCTCAAGAGTTCTTTAAGTGTATTGAATCATGATAAAAAGAAGTTTACCCCAAGTAATCTGCATTCTAGTTTATAGGCAGCATAGAGGGAACAATCATCCCAGAAACAAAAGGTGATCCATGTATTAAGTACGTCTAACTAGATAAGAAAAATGAAGGATTAAGAAGCTCATTAGGACATCAAATTAGTAGAGGAAGCCAGTTAATTTAGGAGAAGGAAAAGCGATTGGAGAGCTTGGGACGATAACCCACTAGTACATATGTGGATCCTGTGGAAGGAAAGAAATAGGAGAGAGTTCGAGAGGATGCAGAATGATTATGTACTTTTGACGAATAGCCACTTTTTTTTTTTAAGTTTCTTTTTGGTGCACCCATGACATAAGCTTCCACTTTGTATTGAAGATTGGTTGTCTTTTGCCGGAAAATATATTATAATGCAAATTCTCTATGTTATCAAAGGCGCGCTTAAAGCGAGCTTAAGCCCAAAAGCAAGGCGCAATCGCTCGCTTAGCGGATGCTTTAGTGTCGTCATCAAGACTCTAAAGCATACTTTTTTCTTGCGGATGAGCGTAATGCTAAAGAGGCGACAATAGACAATTGATATTTCATTTTCTCGTATTTTATTTCAATGTCTTTGTCCATATTGTTTTTATTCATGCTTTTAACTATTAGTCTTGGAGTACACATACATATTTGTATTTTTTTTCTTCATTTGCGCTTTCATCATCAAAGCTCACGTTTTATTTCCGCTTTACGCTTAAAGCCCCAACAGACCTTAGAGCTTTTTTGCGCTTTTCACCTTTGATAACACTGCTTTTGTTTATACTGATTTTCCCATTATTAATAAAATTATTTACCTCATCAAAGAAAATAGATATGCTCCATTGCATGAATGTTTGGTAACTAGATGATTGATACATTAATGCCTTTACTTAATTTTTTGACGCCATGGATTAGAAAGCATCCAGGAGTATATGGAAAGTTAGTACATATATATGAACATATATGGAAAGTTAGAATTCCATATAAAGTGACATGCTTTATATGGTTGGTAGTTAAAGAGGCATGCTTAACAGACGAAACTTATAGAAGAGAGGCATACAGCTATGTCCAAGATGCCATCTTTGTGGTAAGAAAGCTGAAACTGTCATCTTTTTTAAAAAAAAAAAACTGTGAGGTGACTTCCCAAATCTGGAACATATTTTTGTGCATGAGAGGTATCACATGGGCAATGCCAAAAGTTTCTTTGGAGCTATTAAAATGTTGGAACAGGAAAGGAGGTTTACCCAGGCAGAAGAGCACATGAAAGATGATACCCGCCTGCATTTGGAGGACTAGTTGGAGAGAAAGATATTTGAGATGCTTTGAAGGCACAGGTAATCCAATTCAGAAGATCAAGATGAACTCCCTTCTGATATTCCATTTTTGGTGAAAAGAAGAAGCCCTAGTGAATATTGAAGTTATTCTAGAAATTTTAGAAGCTCTATAAATAGTTAAGGTTAGCATTTTATTTAGCTCCACATCTCTACATATGGTTTTAGCATAGTTTTTTGCATTGATATATCAAATTTGTGACCATTCAAAAAAAAAACATTCAGGAGTAAAGGGAATCAGAAAGCATTAAAGAGTAAGAATATCCAGTCCGATTTTGAAACATGTGCAGAGTGGAGGATTGATCTCGGGAAGAGAAAGAAACAGGAAAAAATAGGATTAACAAATCAGAAGTGAACTTTTGAACACTTACCAGCTTGCTCCTCCCCGGCGTCGAGCACCTCCATGAGTTTCAAGTAGAAGATTAACAGTATGCACTTGTAATGTCATGCCATCTGCAATCTGACAATAAAATGCCAACATACAAGATCACTCATCCCGAAGGATCGCCCAACCAAATTTCTTTACAAGTATATGATCTTTCGAGAATTGAGAATTTAAACACAGAGACAAGGAAAATAAGAAGACTGGTGATAAATGTAGTGCATATAGGAATCAGTAGAATAATGAAAGCACTTGACCTAAAGTAGAGTAAACATGATGTAATAAATTTATCTATACAACAGTCTCTGCTTTGAGTTTTCAGCCAAAGAAAAATTGAAAATGAAAGAACATAGACGTTACATGGGTTTCTTAACAGAAAAGAGCAATTTTGTGACTATCAATGTGTTGCATGTTAGATATCATATGATTCCACTAGTCGAAGAGCCCTATGTATATATGACTTCCCTCTTCGGTCTGGTGGACAATATGAAGAAACAAAAGAATAATTACAACAGGGTGAAACAAGAGCTTATATTAAGACCTTTATGCTTTAACTAACCCACTTATTCTAGAAGATATGATCATCCACAGACCTCTGAGTTCTACGCTGATTAAACACTACTAAGGGTCTACTGATTCCATTGGATTATACTAAACATTAGCTATCTTCAAACATCAAAGCACTTTTAAGTATTTCATCCTTCCTTGGAACACCTATGTGATGGGAATCATACCATTGCCAGTATTTTATTGTCAACTTTAAATTGTTACATCCTAAATTGTGCATGAAATCAATCAAATCACAACAAATTATGTATACAAATTCCCATGGTGATGTAAACAATTAACTCGAACACTCAACCACAACATTAAAACCAAGCTGATTCTCTAATGTTGCTAACCTTGTCAGCAAATCCATATCCACTGCCCTTCGAGGAGCTACCAGATGATGCCGCACTGACAGCACAATATCAAGTGAGACAGCAATAATCAAAACAAGCTCTTAAGAGAGTCGTATACTAAATGCTATCCAAGTACCTGCTAGAGCTCCTAGATGTATCAATATCATCTCTTTCTTCGAGAACTAAGTCGAGCCTATCAATTAGCACAACTATTGGCTCTATTTGCACATTGCTTACTGACGGAAGCTTTCAATTTAAAAACCAAAGTATATGTCAAAAACAGTTGAACTTAATAAAGATTAAAAATATCAGAAAGACAGAGCTACTAACTATGATCTCCAATTTCCCGACTTTTGCGGTTGTAACATTCAGTGCCGGTGGTAATCCCGCGCTCGCATGCAAAGCATCTCCGTCTATATCTACCAAAATCACCAAATTTGAGCTGTATAATCAAGAAACAAGCTTAAATAATGGTAATTAGATGAAAATTGTACCTAAATTGGAAAGTTGGGCTGTACGGCCCTGCAATTTGAACTGATCTCGGCTAAATGACTTTAGCCAGTACTTCAATGTGTACTCCAAAGCTCGAGCCAGAATTGACTCCATCTATAGCCTATCGCCTCGCGTGAGTTGCAGATCTACTACAATACCGAAGAGCAGAAGAATTTCACCGGTACCAGAAAATGACGGCGTCGATAACAGAAAACCGCCTGATCAAGGACGGCGCTGGTAGACGCGGGCGGCCTCTTATGAGACCTTCTGCTAAAGGAATTCAGGCGAAAATGGAGGGATAGTGAACGGAAGAGGGGAAATTAGCGGGCAGAGTAGCGTGAGTAGGTAGCACGTGGGAATCACGTGAAAGAGAGATTCTGTGGGGCCGTAAGTGTAATAACCTTTCGGTGTGGTTTAATATGTCGTCCCTCGATATACTAGTCGATAGGTGTTGGATAAATGTTGGGGAATGATGAAGATGATGATAAGAGGCCAGGGGTATTGGATCTCGAAAAACAACTCATGTATGTCAGGAATAGGGCAACAGATGAGAAATGTCAGTATTACTCCTTTGTCCATGACTTTTGAATTGAGGCGGTGGAGCATATGATATGAATTGTATATTATAAAATTGATTTTTCCACGTCTTAGTTTTTCCACTTTACCATTCCACTAATCATGCCTCCGCATCTATCTGCAATTGTTTGCCTTTTACTCCTTTTTCCTGCTGTACTTATTTGTATTAATAATCAATTGCAATGTCCTTCCACAGAAAAATGATTAAGTTTATTCTTCGTTATGCTTTGGGTTTATTCAAATCCGTAAAAAAGAATAAGTAGAAATGACACCAAGTAGCCACTTGTTACTATTTAGGAATATTCTGAATTATTCTGAAGTTAAAATTTTTAATTTAAAATTTAATAAAATAAGTGCTAGCTAATCTCTAAATTGTATAATACCTTAGAGTATCTTCCTTTTACTAAAGGCGAGGTTCAAATAGACCCAAAGTATAATAAAGGTAAATTTGATCAATTTTGTGCAGTACGGGGTTAGTAAAATATGTTTGAAGCACCTGCATGTTTTCTTGTGGTGCTTTGCTAATGCAAAACGTTTAACAGAAGAGTTCAAACACGAAGTCAGGTCAATCAGCTTGGCCTTCAATGATGTCAATATGTTATTGCACGCGCTCTTGAGGAACTTTATCTCCAAATATGCTCAAAATTTACATCGCGTAGACTCCTCAATATGATGGAATTATTCTTCTTGCATTCTCATCCAAAAATCGTTCTGAACAAACTATATTTATTATTCGGGCAATTTCACCTAGTATTTAATAGACACACAGTATAAATTTCTTCAATCTCTGACTTCAAGTATGCGTTATGGACTATGGATTCAATAGCATGAAACCACATGTGAAGAAGCATTTAGGATATATAGAGATTTTCCTGGCTTGATTGTGGTTATCCTCAGTTTTGAGTCTTTTGAATTTGAGCAGCCATCCTCTAACCTTTGTTAAACATGAATGGAACTGATTATGCGAACGTAACAATTTTCTTCTACTAATTTTAAGAGGCTAACTTCAGCTGTAAATTAGATGTCCGATATTTTGTATTTTGGTTTTCCACTCGGTGTCCGGTACCCGCATTGGAGCCCAACTATCTGGATTTGCGCCTCATTGGGCCCCATTCGGGGGAAGCACTTCCTACCAAGGATTTTTTCATATTCAGGACTCGAACTCGAAACCTTTGATTAAGGCAAGAGCAGCCTTATCTGTTGCACCACATCCTTTGGTGGTAGATGTGCGATATTCAAGTACAAATTGTCAGATATTACGTGAGGATTATCAGCGTTAAAGAATATTGCTTGAGTAGTTAGCAGGATACACTGGTAGTGAATTCAAGATCTCACTGTACAGTAACAACTAACAAGGAACAAATACTTGTTTGTATTGATCATAAGAAGTACTCAAAATGTCCTTCAGTTGAATGCATACTTTTGAGCTGTTATCTTTTCCTTTTTCTGGTGAAGTGGTGATATATCAACTTGTTTATGCAATGGGTATCTCCAGCAAATAATATATTGCCCTGCCCATAACAATATGTGCTGCAGATTGGCTCCAACCGAATAATTTAATTGCTGTTCTCAAAGCCTTAATGTCACCCTTCTTTTCCAAGTTTCTTTCCTTTGGTTATTTTTAATAAAATTGTTCCACTAGTTAATCATGTTAGGGACCCCCTTACAAAAGATAATACTCCTTCCATTTCAAATTAGACGAGGTACTTTTCTTCTTAGTATGTTCCAAAATAAATGACACATTACTAAATTTGGAAATAATTCAAATGTCATGGCCTCACAAAGCTTTTACCCCTTAAGCTTTTAAGACTACAAGTTTTAAAAGTCTTTTTAATTTTTTCTTGAACTCGTATCGAGTCAAACTACGTCATCTAAACTGAAACGGAGGGAGAGAGTACTTACTAAGGAAGTGTAGTTTATTAGAACTATTTTGCAATAGAATCAGGGACGTTTGAAGTCTAAGATGAGAACAAGCATTATGTCTCATTGTCCAAAAAGAAAAACTGTAACAACTAAATACAACTCGTCCGGTAATTTCACAGTGAATATAAAACCAGTATTTCTTCACATAAACATAAAACACTATACAATAAGTTATACCTGCTTTCAATTAAAACTGACTAATGTTGATACCATGGGCAACCAAATGATTCATTGTAAATTCGGACCATTAACGTTAGCTATCTAATTCCTTGAACTTTTTCGCTCATAACATATACATATGATACAACCAACCCAAAAAAAGTTAAAATCAAATTTCCAAGAAACAATGAAATATACTCGCACAAGATAAATTTGGAGACCTCTATTTAAAATCAGAAAATTATCCTAGCACAGTGGAACTTGAGACCTGATCTTGCCCTTTTTCAATCTTTTTACGAATCTCTTCCCTAAGATATTTTCCAAATATTCCAGTGGGGTCTCCTCTGATCGAGCCTACACGGGCTGCATATAGAGATTTTGTTGCCAGTAGAATACAGGCTTGCTTCCTTAAAGAAGGAGGTGTACTCTGAATTATGTCTGTTTGCTCAATATAACCTGCTAAATTGTTCTGGCTTTTGGGACCAAGATTCAAGATATTACAACAAGGCATTTTCGCCAACGACGAGAGACCACCAGCAGAAGTTATAAGTTTTGCAGCAACTGCAGTCCCAACAATTGCGGAAAGATTTGGCGCAATATTTCTCTGTACTAATTGTTCGTCGAGCACAACAGTTTGGGACAGTTCCTCTATATCAGCTTGGGACCTTTCCTCCATATCAGCTTGGGACCTTTCCTCCATATCTGCTAGGAAAAAATTAGTAATAGTTGCCATTGTATTTCTACAAAAACTCCGAAAGAATAAGAGTTGTCGCTAGACTGAGTTTAGACTTTAGAAGGTGCTTTTATATAGACGTGCAGTGTGCTTTTCTAATCTACGTAGGAGTAGGAGTAGGATTAGGAATATGTGGAGCGTTTTGATTACGAATTTTAATAGATGAGTTGTTCTAAAGGATTTTATTTATTATATTATAATTAGTTTTTTGGCACGTGCAATGCACGTGTAAGCTAAATAAAGCTATTTGGCTTGTTATTGTATGATGTATCTAATAGCCTCTAACTATGTATGTGTATATACAATACTCTTTTTTCTAGCAAATTGAATCACTCTAAAAGAATTTCTAGTTTTCCAATTCAATACATGAGAGATAAATTTAGTAATTGACATTGTCTGAGTCAATGCTCAATGGAGCAAGAGATTAAAAACACCAAAAGAAAATTCAAAACTTTACTTAACAATCCCGTAACTACCTTCTTTTAGAAAATTAAAGAGAGATTTAACTATAATTTCTTTATCATGTATCTAACCATAAATCTTCCCTTTGCACCAATCACAATCCCATTTTTTTCACTTCTATATATATGTGCTACTTCTTTCGTTTGGTCCACTAAACTATATTCTATATAATTTTTGTTTGAACTCTACAAAAAGAAGAAAGATATTAGATCGGCAAGAAATATTAAAACAAAAAAAGTTCGTGTGAAAAAAATATTTTCCTTATCAAAATTTTCACCATGTCCAATAATTTAGGGATTTAAAAACTCATACTTACGTGTAAAAACTCATCACATAATAGATCGACCTAATATTATTTATGCAAATAAGTTTTACAAAAATCACAAAATATACAAAATCATAAATAATTAAAAATATGTAGACTTAAAAAGTAGAAACCGCTTGTATTGTCACTTTCTCCTTAATCCATTACTTTGACTTTATTGTTTCTGATTAGTCCCATGGAAATTTTCTAGCTCTACTTGCCTCTGACGTTCAATATTATAAATTTAAGTGTCACAACATCAACAACATTAAAAAGAAATATGCAGTACATAAGAAATGAATGAATATTTATTTTTGAACTTAATGAGATGGCCCAAGAGTCTAAGCATGTTTCTAAAATACATATACTCCACGTAAGACAAATATTTCGTACCAACAAGGAATCTAATTATTTTACAAAAAGATAGGAAAACAGGAAATCAAGATTGTTATGTCATCAAGTTTAGACATAGTATAATATGTGATGACACCTTATGTGCTCTTCCAAAAAAAAAAAAAATTTATTTAGTTTGTTAAAGCTTAAAAGAAATCTTTATAAGCTGAACAGTTTAATTGCAGTCCTTCAATTAAATCGTTATTTATAAATTTAGTTCTTATTCTCAATGTTCGATCTCGAGATCTTTGATTAAGAAAAATAATTCTTACTATTCTACCGCACCCATAATAAAATTAAGTACAAAAGTTACTATCTAACTTCTCAATTCTTAGAAAATCCAATATATTTAAGGAACTTTGCCTATAAAAAATGGTAACATCAAAATCTTTTATCTGAAATCCGATATATATATATATATATATATATATATATATATATATATATATATTACCCTTTCGATCCAAATCTTCTATTTTAGAACCCCAGTCAAACTAAATAACAAAAGACTATTATAATTTTTATAATTAGAATGATATATTATTTATACGATCTCCTAAACTGGTTTTATCGATCTTTTGTTATGAAAAATTTGAGATGATTTAACTCGATAAAGTTAAATTGAATAACATATTAGTGTTATTTCATACATCATGTTTAAAACTAAAACATTAAAAGACAATGTGATAAAATATTTTCGGACGTTATTCTTATATTAGAAAAAATTAATTTCAAGAGGTAATTAATAAAAAAATTATTTTTCTCAAAACAATAATATGAAGGTAAATATATTTAAAAGGTGTTAAACTACTGTTTGTATTCACAAATAAATGCCCGATAATAATTGTAGGACTTTGCATTACTTTGCTAAAGTTTATTATATTGGTCAGAGTTTAAATGGGATCCAGTGGCAAACTAAGTAACTAAAAAATAGAGCAATTTTCAGACTATAAAAATTAAATTACACACAATACCATAAACAAATTGAGCAAATAAAAATATATTCATTATTTCGAGGCACAAAAAATTACAAAAACAATAATTGAAAGAACGAACGAACCTTAAATGAGCAACAATTTCATGTAAAGGATCTCTTCGACGGAAATGATAATGACATACATACTGCAAAAATTTAACAGCAATCTTTCTATGCTAATAGAAATATGAACAAAGAAACTCAAGCACGCACTGTATGAAAAATAAGTAACGCTTTAGCTATTTGCAAACATTATTAACTTCATTCTAAACAGGTATATGAAATATTAGTTTTGTAACAGCCCAGGCCACCGCTTGTAGAAATTGTCCGCTTTGGAGCCTTCGCCCCTCACGGTTTTAAAACGCATCTACAAGGGAGAGGTATCCAAGCCCTTATAAGGCACTCTTCGTTCTCCTCTCCAACCGATGTGGGATTTGCCTATACCAATGTGGGATTTGCCTAAGGCAAGCCTTTACACTAGACGCGTTTTAAAACCGTGAGGGGCGAAGGCTCCAAAGCGGACAATTTCTACAAGCGGTGGCCTGGACTGTTACAGTTGGTATCAGAGCCGGTGCCGGGTCGGTGGTGGGGCAAACCCGGTGGTGGGGCAAACCCACTGGTGGGGCAAAGACGCTGAGTCCCAAGGGGGGGTGAGTGTAAAGGCTTGCCTTAGGCAAATCCCACATTGGTATAGGCAAATCCCACATCGGTTGGAGAGGAGAACGAAGAGTGCCTTATAAGGGCTTGGATACCTCTCCCTTGTAGACACGTTTTAAAACCGTGAGGGGCGAAGGCTCCAAAGCGGACAATTTCTACAAGCGGTGGCCTGGGCTGTTACAAGTTTTTTTCTTCTTTTTTTTTGTATGCATTAGATGTTTTATATATTATTATATAGGAAAATTGGATTTAAGAAGACAAATTGCTAGATCAAAGAGAAATGTAAATTTTAAAGTTTGATGAAGTATGGACTTTGTGGAAGGATGCCAAAATAATGTGTTTAATTAACATAAAAATCAATGAACAAATGAAAAAGACAAAAGAAAGAAGGAGAGTGTAGCGTTTGGTGAAAGTTGGCGATGGGACTAGTCACAATGTTTGGTGACTGTTGGCTAGGGACTCAATGTGGCTTTTAATTTTTTTTTTTTTTTTTTTACAATTATAGTAAATAGGTGTTTAACATAAGAGGGGTATAAAAGTAATTTAACTTTTTAAGTTAGGCTTCATGCTTTTAATATATTATAGATTAGGGTTAAGACTTAAGAGCGCCAAAATCACAAATTTTCAATTAAATTCAACAGAAATATAGTTTAACTAGATTTTTCAAGGGTAAAAGTAAGAACACAAATTTCTAACATGAAATTTTAATCAATTTTTTTCACTCTTCGTGAGTGCATTTTATGTCGGGTGAAGTTGTAATTACAATTAATTTTACTTACATTAGGATTAATTGTTGGAAATGTCTTCTATTTGGAGTAGAGATATCCATGGTGTAGTTTGATCTTTTGGTTCGCTTTTTAATCGGAACCAAAGCTAATAAACTAGAGATATCAGTTCATAAAATACAAACCAAATAGAGCTGTTTTTTTGGTTTTGGGTTTATCGATTTTTGAGGATCTTCACCTGAAATACAATTATTCATTCAATCCATTAAAGCTAAATATACAATTTCTCATCGGTATATGTTTTGCAATAATCAAACAAATTGATTTTTCTTATATCAACTGAAACATGTGTGACAAAATTCATTGTAAGAGATAATAATTATTCATTCTCACGAATCAAACAACAATCTTAATCTATATTTTTTTTTCTATTGTACCTAACATTAATGAAACAATATATAAATTAATCAATAACTTCATAGAAGAATAGAATATTCAAGCAAGCACCATGAATATGTGATACAACTTTTCGCGGCAAAATTATATTTAAAATATCTCTATATTAAATATTTATATTTATATAAAGTTATAAATTAATCGATAATGTACCAAGCCAAATCAAAGTACATGCCGATTTTTTACGTTGATTATTTGACTTTTGATTTTTTATTAAATATCCTACCTTGAAAATAATTTCATTATTTCTTGAAAAGATATTTTATTTATTTATGTACATCTAGGTATGTTTTACAAATGAATGACAATTTCATTCTTCCTTAACAGCTAGTTCGGATAGTTGTTACTTATTGCAGTGTGTTGTATTTTTTTTAAAAATAAAATCCATCCTTATGATGAAGGAGTTAGGATAGACTCCAACCAGTTCATTCCAAAAGATTATAATTACATGGAGGAGGACATACACCTTGACCTCTATTACATGATGAAGATTGATTGAAACCAATCTTTGTAAAAACTGAGAGAGGTTAAAATACAAAAGATTGATGGCCTCTTCCCTAAGCCTAGAAAACTTAGAGAGTTTGTAAGTAGGAATTATACATAGATATGTAATAAGGGACCAAAAACTACTACTACCGCTACTACTGTTAGACTCCATTAGTAATGATATAACGCGTCTTTCTTGTTTTGAACCTGAACTTGGGCATCCCATCTTGATCAAACTTCAAAAGAGCTCTAACTTGACTAGCCATAAAACAGCTTCATTGAAGACATCATAAGTTCTTGTAATTACCCCTAAGTTTGCCAAGAAATCCGCAATAAAGTTACCTTCTCTAAAGATATGCACAAACTGAAAGTTGTCAGTTGTTATGATCTTCCAAATCTGATCCACAATGGGTTTGATTTGCCAATGAGTCTGATTCCTCTTATTGATCATGTTAACAACCATAATGGAATCGGATTCAATCACAACATTTGTGAGGCCCATAATCTTGCACATATGAAGACCTTGTAGTATGACTTTTGCTTTAGCAATATTATTGGTACATTGCCCATAAAAACCAAATAAAGCCTTGAGCAAATTACCATTGTGAAATCTGATTGTTCCTCCTCCACCGGCTAATCCAGGATTACCCTTGCTACAACCATCCACATTAAGCTTGACCTAGCCTTGAGAAGGCTTTTCCCAAATAATAATTTGCGATTAGATTGCAGATTTCAAATTATCAACAACTTTACATTTATCAAGCCATGAAGTAGGAATGTAAGGTAGGAAAATGACTTTTAAGAATGAGGTTGATATAATTGGTAACTTGATGGATAATGTACCAACTGGACATATTCTTGTTATCGAATCTGGCCGCACACCTATTTTTCCATATCTCCCGGCAAATTACCAAAGGAAGACACACTGAAAAAAAGAATCATAGTAGCATGGACATCATTCTTGGGTTTGGTCAGCCACTACATCATAAGTCTATGTCTAATGTGATGGTTGTTGTGTTGAACATGGCTAGCTTTGCAAAAGTAGGACCAAACCATATCAGCAATCTGGCTCCCATTAAGAAGGTGATCGGCATCTTCTTCCTTATAGATGGAACATCAAGAACATCTGAATGGAATTACCACATCAAACTTTTTGAGGGCATCATTTGTAGCAAATTTTTTTGCGAAAGCCTTTTCACAAAGAATTTTTTTTTAAAGGGGATGCCTTTATGCCAGATTTTCCTGCTAGGAAGAGTGCCCCTTTTCTTTCCCTGAGTAGTTTCTAAGCAGATTTGGTAAAAAAAATTCTAGTGGGTTTAGGGGGCCAGTAAGGGCAGTCTTTACTGCTTGCATTAATCTCCAACTTTTCAATGGTGTTGACAACATTCACAGGGAGAAAATAATGAAGTTTGTCATAATTCGATGTCACATTTTGAATGAATTCTTTCACTTTGGTATGCTTAGAAGCCCTCTCTAGATGGATAAAAGACGCTAAAGCACCTAAACATGTCCAATTATCCCACCCGAATGCCACATTTCCAGTACCAATCTTCCATAAGATATGAGTTTCAACATCCTTCTTGATGTTCATCATCCTCCTCCAAATATGAGAGTGGCCGTAATTTCATTTTTTACCCACAGGGTGGGATCTTGTATAATATTTAGACTAAAAAAATCCTTCAAATGATTATTATGAGTCCTAAAGTTCCACTAAAGTTTGGCCGAGAAAGCCTTGCACACATCCTGTAGAACTCTAAAACCAACTCCTTGTTCAAGAAACAGAAAGCATAACACTTTCCATGCATATAATATTTATTTCTGGTTGTTACTTAATTTTATTGTATTGCATCGTTAAATGTGTTGTCTTGTCACAAACAAAAGTTTCATTTTATGTAACGACTCAATTTGGTGCGTGTTTACCTTATATTTTTTCTTGTTTTGTCTTTAATTATATTTAATAATTTTTTCCCCCTTTATCCTATCTTTTTTATAATAACAGTACCTCGTAACTTATTTTTTTTTTAATAATATTGTAAGCTTATTCTTCAAACTGCGGGTATGTGATATTATGAAACGACGATAAATGATACTCCCATGTTCCAATTTATTTGAACCTACTTGACTGGGGACGGAGTTTAAGAAAAAATAAAGATTTTTAAAACTTGTGGTCATAAACAAGCCATAATATTTGTGTGGCTATAATTCTTTTGAAACTTGTGGTGTTAAGCATGCCTTCTATTGGGAGTTTAAGATAAATTATTTTCAAATTTAGAAAGAGGCCATTCTTTTTGGACTGGATCAAAAAGGAAATATGTTCACATAAACTGAAACGGAGAGAGTATAATTTATCCAAACATTATATTTAATAGTCAATACAATATAATATAATACAGTACAAAAATAATACATTATGAAACGATACACAATAGCTATCCAAACAAGTTGTAAACGGTAATTTCTCTTTAGTGATGTTGGAAAATTTTGAAATATAAAATAATTTGATACCTTTTTGAAAAAGTATTTCACTTCTTGAAGAAGTATATCCCTCCCATGAAAATAAAGTCTATTGCTGATCGTTGATAGTTGGAAGTTGGAACTAGGAGAAATGCCATTATATGGTCTTCTAAATTCCTTGGGGAATGATACAAATAAAATTTTGTTAATTGGGTGCCAGACAACTCACCTTGAAATTGCATAGTAGTAAGACTATAATGGAATTATTACATTACTTATTTTTTATGAGTTGACGTGAAGACATGTAGTCATTAGACAAATAGTGCAAATTACTACTACTTGTATCGTTTGACAACTACGTGCGAGTCAAATTTCTTTTGCTCCGAAAGTGTGGGTAGATAACTCTAAATATAAATCAATAAAAATGATGTAAAATAGTTATAGTACTTCCCATTATATGAGCTCTACAATATTTTATTGAACACGACACAAAAGCATAGACTTATTTGCAACTTACACACACAACTTAATTACACATTAAGTTAAATCTGAATCTCATTATTGATTACATAAATATTATGTATTTACTCATATATGTGGAAGAATAACATAAATAAAAATATTAATAACTTAGAAAAATGTTTCTTAAAATTTTAGACCACAAAGCTATTGCTAACTAGAAACTTATATTTTTTACGAAATAAGAAAATAATGTGATTACAGTTCAACTCACAATCATATAAAATGTCAACTTTATTCCAATACTTGAGGTTGTTTAGTAATCTAACATCTTTTACGAGTATATACATGCGGATCTTACACATTATTGTGAATTGTAACATACTTTTATTTTATCAAATGACAATGTCACATAAGAAAATACTAGTAGTACTTAACAATCATTTCCCTACAGTAATGCACCCAGAAATATGACTGCGAATACATAAAATATTGCAAATTTAAACCCTCACTCCTACAAATCTATAGGGCTATGAAAATATGCGACCACGAGTATATATAATATCATAATCGCTACACTCATTCGCATATATTTCAAATCGACATGGCTGGTAAATATTTACATCTCTTGCCCCACGGCAGTGGCATTTTTTAATAATTAAGTATATACTACATGTTTGAAGTAATTACCCAAACTTACAACAGCCAAGTTATAATGTAATTAGTAAAGTGCTCATTTTGAATTGACGGATGAGATTCATCATTTCGAATGATCAATGGCCTATATTTTCAAGTTGGTCAAAGCAAGGAAAATGCAAGGACTGAGACTTTTCTTGCACTTTTGCGTTCTCCCCAAGTTACCGTTGTCGTTATCTTTTTACGGAGGTAAACTTTTTACTGCTATTACAGCGGCTACCGGCGGTGAAAAAGACCTACGACGGACGAAAACGTGAAGGGAGGTTTCTTCCGTTGAATATATATCAAATTTCTCACGCTTTAGCAATTGAAAAAGAAAACAAAATTTAAAAAAAAGAAGAAGAAAATAAAGCATTTAATATAACTTATATATTAGAGAGAGAAAGAGAGACGTAAAGAGAGAGACTTTATAATTTCTTCGATCATCTTTTCTTCATTTTTATCCGGTCCTTCAAATCTTTCTTCATACGCTTAATATGTATGCATATACGTACAAAATTTGTATATGAGTTAGGATTCTATCTCTATTTTCAAGTACTGGAAGCCTAAAAATTCAATTTTCAGGATCATCTGATCCAAATTTGTACATATTCTTTGTGAATTCTTTGTAAAAATATATATTTGATTTATGAATTTGATGTACAGGTAGATTAAGATTTGTCAAGTGCATAATACAACAAAGAAAGTTTTTTGAAAAATTTGTTGTTGTGTTTTACTAGAAGTTTAAAGTTTTGATTTTTATTTTTATCTTGTGGGGTTTGGTAGTTGTGTTCTTTATTGTAAAGTAAAGGGAAGTTTAGAAGAAGACAGATTGGGATTCAATAGCTTTTTTGTGCTATTCTGTTGTGATTTGAAGAAGCGGTGATTTTTCAGTTGTGGGGTTTGGATTTTTCCTGTGTTGGAAGCAAAAGATGAAGACAGCTGTGAAATGAAAGTTTAAGATTTTTCCCATGTAACGTTTTTTCCCTAGGGCTTATCAAGAAGTGGTGATATATAGGAACAAGCTTAAGGGTTATGATCAGGAGAGTAGAAAATAGAAGATTCAAGAATCAGAGGGTTGTTTTTGATTTTAGTGTTGTATTTGTTTTGCCCTTGTGGTCTGGGGCATGGGAATGAGGAATGATGACCAAAAACCACCTCTTGAAGGTGGAGTAGTGCCTAGGTCAGGGAGGGGCAAGCATGGTGTTTTCCCGAGTTCATTTCGAGCTCTCTCCAAGATTGTATCCTCTGGTGCCTCAACTGTTGCTTCCACAGTTAAGTCAGCAGCTTCAGCTGCTTCGGCTATCGTGGAGAGGGATAACGAGTCCAGCCATGATCAGGTGCTATTCCCGTGTTCCTATGCCCTTTTGTAGTTTGTAGGTGTTAAAAGATTGAAACTTATATACTTGTGAACCAGGGGTTGCTACTTGTATATTTATAGTTGAATGTCATGAATTCTGGAAGCAGTTGATTAATGCAGTTCTGGTTGCACCTCCTTAATGCTTTGAATGTTATACTAATTTTACCTTAGACGAGTAACGGCTGAAAATGACAATAATTCAGTTTACTTTATACGGTGTATTCTTCCCCTCTTTTGTGGTTAGTATTCTTTGCCCAAAATTTAGCTCCCAAGTAAAACTTATGTCGGTTAAGCTTCTTAGGTTGCATATCATGTGAGCTTTTTCTTGTTGCCACAGCGAGGGTGAATATAAGCAAGAGAAATGTATCATAATTATATGGATCAGCAGGGGAAGTGAGATACTTCCACATTGACTGATCTGCTTTCATTCCTATTTAGTTTATCATGGCCTCTTTCTCTCTCCAATGACAATTACACTTTTTATTATGCCGAATATTGTGTATAGATGCATATTTAATGGCCTCTTTTCCTTATAAAAAAAGAAAGGATATGCATATCTTAACTGGTACATGGGTAGCATTAGGTTCTTTGGGAGAGACCTGTTTGATCGGGCATGCTTATTGAATTAGGAATACAATTTTCTGGATGCATTTGTGATAAGGGGATATTCATAATTGACAAAATGACCTTTTCTTCCATATAGTATCATAGGAGTTGGGACCCATGGATGAGTTTGTCGGTTTCTTCTTATCTCGTTTTGAAAAGCATGCTAAAGGTACCAGGGATTTTGTTCTTGTAGTGTTTTTTAGATTTCATGCTATGTGACGGCATATAGCCTTTTTTCGTTTAATGTGGTGTTTTGGCTCTTTCGTACAGTTCGTTAGAGTTATTGATTTTTCACTTTATTTGTGGACTGCTAACTTCCGTTTTGTCGTGTTGGACTAAGATCCCGCGTGGTTTTTGTCTGGTTGTTGTTTCTACATGAATGATCCTTATGCAAAATTGGACCTTTTTTCTTTTGATTTTTTTTTGCCATTGTCGTGTATCCAGATTTCTCGAATCATACCATATGTGGCATACTAGTGTTGCACTTAAGAAGTTAAATGCATGTTAATGTTGCTTGAACTTTAATACTACGAATGGGAGTGCTAATCATACTTTTTTAACCCAAAAAAATGGGAGTAGAGAATGGAGGTCTGAAGACAGATGACAAAAGTTGATGTTACCATGTCCTTGTAATTTTGGTGGGCTTGAGTGTTGGGTCAAATAAAGGTAGTGAAAGTTTGGCCAACCTTAGAGAAGTTTTGGGGCACAGGGAGGGTGGAAGAGTGCGTGAAAGAGACATGGCATTAATGAAAGAAAGTGTGAGCTGGAGATCTATGGCCTTAATTATAGGAGATCTTCATGGACTTTAAACTTTAAATGTGCTTTTATGAAAAGATTTAACCAATAAATGCAAAAATTTAACCAATT
The DNA here is from genome assembly GCA_002018475.1 of Nicotiana obtusifolia. Classification (NCBI taxonomy): domain Eukaryota; kingdom Viridiplantae; phylum Streptophyta; class Magnoliopsida; order Solanales; family Solanaceae; genus Nicotiana; species Nicotiana obtusifolia. The sequence continues at coordinate 229,262 of MCJB01050574.1, forward strand.
TCCCTCACCCCATGTAAAAAAAAGAAAAAGCTTATGTCATTTGGGACAATCAGAAGAGTGAAGTAATGGAGGTTAATGCTTTATTTCTTTGACAAGTAATGTAGGTTTATAGTCCAAAAGGAAAGGTAAATCGACTATGTAATTTAATGCATTACTAGCTAGGGACTTGTGTTTTGGTGCCTGTAGCTGGTGAATTTCCGTCCAAACAAAGGTTTCCGTTCCCTCCACCTACCTTCAAATTACAAAGATGCTTTTGTCGGTAGAACAAAAAGGGCAGCATGGTGCACGAAGCATCCCGCATTCATGCAAGATCCACGGAAGGACCGCACCCCTAGAGGGTGTAATGTAGGCAGCCTACCCTGAAGCAAGAGTTAGTGGCTGATTCCACGGCTCGTAATCCTTGACCTGTAAGTCATGCAGAAACAACTTTATCGTTGCTTCAAGGCTCCCCTTCCATGCGTAGAACAAAAAGAAAAAGAAAAAGAGGTATTCATGGACAGTAATATAAATTGTATAACAGTGCTTTGGCATAGATGCCGAACTTCAGAAGGCAGTTGCAGGGTTGGACATTAAAAATTAGATGCTGCTGTTGGAAAAGCTTTAGGGTCTGATTCATGATGGGAAGGTAGAGACAGGCAGAGGCGGATTTACAGTCTACCAAAGGGTTCACGTGAACCCGTGGTCTTCGACAAAAATTGTGTATGTTATGTGTAATAATTCATATAAATTTGTCTAAGCACTACGTTTGTGAACCAATGGTTAGATTTGTCTTGTTGGTTCACTGGTTAAGTAGTTGAAATTTTTCCCTGGGGACCAGGGTTCGATCCTTGTTGAGCTCATCTTTTTTTTTTTTTTTTTTTTAATAAAATCAAACTAGTGATGAACCCATCCTCTAAGAATCCTGAGTTCGCCCCTGGAGCCAGGATGCTCTGGAAGGAAGATTTAATTAAAAGTCAGGGGCCTTCTTGGGGCAATCCTAGCGGTGACAAGCTCGAAGAATATCAGAGGGATTTATACAACTATTGGTTGCTTTATTTTAAGGCTGAAAAGACTGATGATTGTCTTCTGATGGGCTGATTCTCAATGATTAAGTGTAGATTAGGTTGATACCTTGATAAGTTGAGGAGCTAACGTTAACTTGTGATTCGTTTTTTGCGCAATTTGTAATTTTGAATCCGGTTTCAAAGATATGGCTAAGGGGCCATAGGATTTCCAGAGCAATTTTCATGATGATCCTAATACTGAAAGCTAGCAAATATATATTTTGGTTGTTTGATTTGGTCAAACTGCACATACATGTATATACCCCCCCCCCCAAACCA
>MCJB01050574.1:230603-263522 GCA_002018475.1 Nicotiana obtusifolia
CCCCCCCCCCCAAACCACACATACACACACACATTTATATGTATGTATTAAGTAGGTTGTTCATTGTTGGACGTCTAATTTTTAGATAGCATTTTATGATATTAGTTCAAATATTTTTGTTGCTTGTGCTTAGAGATTCATTGCGTTGCTATGTGAATAAGGTCGGAACTTTGATACTCTTACAAAGGGAAATGTAGCGTATCTCATATTCCTCTTCTACCACACACAGGTTCTCTGGGCCGGGTTTGACAAGTTGGAATGTGAGAGAGGCACAACTCGGCAAATTTTGCTCCTGGGGTGTCGTTATGGCTTCCAAGTTTGGGATGTTGAAGATGGTGATAATGTGTGCAACTTAGTTTCCAGGCATGATGGTCCTGTTTCTTTTGTGCAAGTGTTACCGAAACTAATAGCATCGAAGACTCCTGACGACAAATTTTCTGTTAGTCGCCCAATGTTGATACTTTGTGCCGATGGATCTTTTTCTGGTGGTAGTAACAGTGGGGAGGGCATAGGAACTCCTCATAATGGAGCCTTCCGACATTATCATAACCAAGCAAGTGCCACTTTTCTGCCTACTGTTGTTTGGTTTTATTCCTTGAGATCTCACTCTTACGTGCATCAATTGAAGTTCAGATCAGTTGTTCACTTGGTAAGGTGCAGCTCCCGAGTGATTGCAATCTTACAAGCAGCTCAGGTATGTGACATGACGTGACAAATTTTTACTCAGGTTTATCAGGCTAGACATAAGGATTACATTGCTTTTATTGCAGATACACTGTTTTGATGCTGCAACTCTAGAGAGGGAATATACCATTGTCACCAATCCTGTTGTCACGGGGTTTCCTGCTCCTGGAAACATAGGTGTGGGACCTCTCGCAGTAGGTCCCAGGTGGATAGCCTATAGTGGAAGCCCAGTTTCAGTCTCGAATTCTGGTCGAGTCAATCCACAGCACCTTACTCCTTCGGCTAGTTTCCCAAGTCCAGCTCCAAATGGGAGCCTTGTCGCTCATTATGCAAAGGAATCAAGCAAGCAACTTGCTGCTGGTATTGTGACTCTAGGGGACATTGGGTACAAGAAGCTGTCGAGGTACTATTCTGAACTGCGACCAGATGGTAATAGTTCTCAGTCTGGGAATGCTCGTGTAAAGGTACCCGGAGCTGCTAATGGTCATTTTCCAGATGTGGACAGTGTTGGAATGGTATAAGCTACTCTTATCAACTGTCTTTCAAAAATGTTGGTTTAAATTTTTATGAAGTCATTTTTAGGCTTTTGGGAGCTTTGCCATCATTTCCTTTTATCATCATATTAACTCTCATGTCGTGTCTACTGTTCTGTGGACATTTATGTATGTCCACACATTTTGGGCTTTGTATTTTATTATTTCTAATGGTGTTAAGTGATTACCGTTCAGTGCTCTATATATAGTGGTGGCTTTGACCAGCATTGAACTCTGATCTAACTTGTTTCATTTTGTGCGTCCGCAGGTCATAGTCAGGGACATCGTCAGCAAAGCTCTTGTTGCGCAGTTTAGGGCACATAAGAGTCCCATTTCAGCTTTGTGCTTTGATCCTAGCACTACTCTTCTGGTGACAGCTTCAGTTCAAGGTCATAATATCAATGTATTTCGTATAGTGCCTGGACAATCTGGGTCTTCTTATGTCCATCTTTATACGCTGCAGCGTGGACTGACCAATGCGGTAAGTATTTCTAAGTTGCTTTTTCTTACTTATTGAATTTGTTTGCTTCTTGAGGCTTGAAGTCAATTATTATTTCCTTTTGAAAATCTCAGGTCATACAAGACATAAGTTTTAGTAGTGATAGCCGGTGGATTATGATAAGCTCTTCTAGAGGAACTAGCCATCTGTTTGCGATATCTCCTTCAGGGAGATCAGTTGATTTTCACACTGCTGATGCATGTTTTAGTGCTTGCACTAATGGCTCTGGGGTGATGACAAAACCTTCGGCTCAGAGGACCATGAATTCTCAAGTGCTTAATCAACAAAGCATTTGTGGATCTGGCCCACTCGTGGCACTTTCTGCTGTTGGTCGAATAAGGAGTGGAGCTAATGGCTGGAAAAATACTCTAAGTGGTGCTGCCGCTGCTGCAACAGGAAATGTTAGCTCTCTATCTGGGTCCATTGCTTCAGCGTTTCAGTACTACAAAAACTATAACCAATATACAGATGCAGCCTTTCTAAAATCAAATTATCACTTGCTGGTTTTCTCTTCTCCTGGCTGTGTGATACAATATGCTTTACGTATGTGTTCTGGCCTAGATCCTGTTACAACCATTCCTGCAGTGGCTACAACATTTGAGTCAGGCGTTGAAGTTGATACAAGATTAGTCATAGATGCAATCCAGAAGTGGAATATTTTCCAGAAACAAAATCGCAAAGAGCGAGGTGGTAATATTGATATATATGGTGAAATTGGAGATTCTGATAGCAGTAAAGTATTTCCTGAAAGCATTAAGGTGGAAAATGGTCTGTATTCCAAGACTAGGAACACAATCACAGAAGAAAAGAGTTCTGATGAAAGACATCATATGTATATATCTGAAGTGGAGCTTGAAATGCATAAACCCCAGATTCCATTATGGGCAAAATCGGAGGTACTTCACTATTTGTATGGTACCTCAGTCTGTGTCAGTAAATCTCATGCTGTCACTGTGTAATGGCTGATATCTCCTTTGTGCTTTTGTAATTGCCTTGCAGATCTATTTTCAATCATTTGTTACAGCTGGGATTAATGTAGGCGATGTCTGTGCTTTTGGAGGAGAGTCTGAGATAGAAGCAATTTCAACTCACTTAGTCGAGGCGAGATCAAAAGATCTAATTCCAGTTTTTGATTACATTCAAGCTTCCAAGACCCAGCAAGGGAGGTAATTAGTGTTTCTTTCTGTTTGTGAATGCGTCATCCTTGTTATAGAAAGTTACCCAACTATTTTTGGGTCTGCTTGATGGTTTGTTAGTCGTGTTTTAAAACATGCATAAAGCTGAAATGTGCCTTTGGGCGTGCAATGACTGTTTTGTAGGTCATGTGTTAAATCGTTAGTTGTTGCACTGCTATATTTTGTAATGTTTTGCCCATACTTTCTTGTTGAAATATGGTTATGTTTTCTGAAGTTAAGTGCTTGTTCTTAGGGCATGTTTTAAGGGTGACCATAGCCAGCAGTCACTTCCTAGGCTGGAGGTCTCTGGAAACTGCAATCTTATGGCTAGTGGTGGTTGTGGATCGCATCATTCTATGAATGGTCCCAGGAGCGAAGTTCACTGTGGCCGAGAAGTAACTGGGTTGGATGGTCGCCCAATGACAAGTCAAACAGCTAATGGCTTTGTAAATAGTAGTGAGAGCCCTAAAGCGGACAGCCGGCTTGCTTTTGTAAATAGTATGGAGAGCTCTGTGAAGGAGACACAGTCTAAGTTTGTAAATAATAACCTAGATGGCACAGAAATGGAGAATCATTTCGAAGATGAAGTTGACGACGTTGATTGAAGGTAACTGATTTTGCTTTCTTGCTTGTTTTCATCAGCTTTATGCATGCACTTTCAAATGAATGCAGGACACATGATAATAAGATTTTCCTCAGATCATTGAAGTCGTTGCACGCTCTCCCTAACTTCTGTAAGCTAAAATAAGTGTCTTATTTTGAACATGGTGAGATGAATGAAAGCTAAAATAAGTATCTACGAGTTATCTCTGCTTCACTCTCATTTTTATGAATGAAAAATTTTCATTATTTGAGATTTCACTCTTTTTTTGAATCTTGCAGTTGATTAATATACTGTCTTCATTATCCTGTCAGGTGTTTGTTATTCGCTGATTAAGTGGGAGGTCTCTGTAAGTGTTAATATTGGTGGGGGAAAATGTAGAGAAGGAAAAAGGTATAGGTTTCCTTGACCCAACGAGCAAAGTCATGTGGATGCTTTGACTTTGTAAATATTAGACTCTGAAACTTGTCCAATAAATAGTTGTAATATGTTAAAATAATAGCTCGGATCTTATAGCTTGTTGCTTTATTTGATTACTTTCGTTAATAAAGTATTTGGAGACAAAGCGAAAAAATGATTACCTCGCATGCGCCGTCGCTGCCGCTCCAGCTGCGTGATTCCGAGTCTTGGTATTGTTAGTGAATTTTGTTTAGAACTATTTTTTTCTATGAGTGAGTTCAAGGCGAAGTACGTGATAGAAATGGCATTTTAGTAAGGACCTGTTTTTTTGTTCAGTCGATTAAAATTAGGAACGTCAAATACTATAATTATCAAGTCTTTGATGTCTAAAAAAGCAAGATTTACTAATTTGATCATAAAACTACTTATCAATTGTCATAGTTACTTATTTAGTACTGCTTAAATCTAGAGCATTGAAAATTTAGATGTATAAAATCAGTAAGCTGCTATTTTTCACCTTCGCTTCCATTTTTAGTAAGAACCTTATTCCTCTAGATCAATGATTCAATTCACAAAAGAGACTGATCTTGAACGAAAGGTCCTTACCAAATGACAGGTGATCAACTGACGTTTTAATAACGAAAACGGTTAGATAACTCCTTTGGCTTGTTTTTAGCATTAATAAAAAAGAGTTATTTTCTTCTAGGATTTTAAAAAATTAGTTAAAAGTTTTCACAGGAAACAGGTTTGAAAGGAGGATATAACATATTATACCCTTAAATGATAAAACTTAAAACTTTCATGGGAAACTGATTTGGGAAGCAGTGAACTAAAAATGTAGCTCAAATTGATTCACCTTTTAGGATGAGTTGATATTTATTCAACCTTTGAACGAATACATGGTCCATACAACTTGCCAAATATTTTGACTCTTGAAAAACACATATTAAACTCGCCCAAGTCAAAATGGCATGCATAGATGAATAGATGATGATGTTAATTGCCTGATCAGACAAAAGACATTGAATTCATTGAGCATAATTGGATTAATTAAGCAGATAATATAAACTCTAGGAAACCAAACTCAATTCACGTGGAAGAGTATTAAAGTTAATCTCCAAACTGCCCAGAAGCAAGCAATACGAATTAGAATAGTTATCTCTGGATAACTTTACCACAAATTATGCTGCAACTTGTATAAGCCAGTGTAATATTTACAATAATTAAAATAGTCTAATGTTTCCAAAATAGGTTTAGCTCCAACAAACCAAAAACTAGAGGCCTGACCCCACCAGGATTTAGATTTTGGAGTCACCCTGGTATGATGACTAAGGAAAAGAAAAGGAGAAAGACAGTGCGTCATTTTCCATTTTAGAAACTCTGTTCAATCAAAAGCCTAAACTTCTACATTGTATAAATCAAGCTTCTATTCTTTAACAACTTCATGTGGAGGCAAAGTGAAGCAACACCAAACTCTGCTACTACAATTCTTTATTAGTGTTGTGTCTCTTTCCTTCAAACTACTAATACTACTACTACAATTCTTGAGTTTTCTTCCATGTGAAAAATTAATACAAACTTGGTAAAACCTGCATATGTAACCTCCATACTAAGCAAGGTTAGGTGATTGAAAACAACTCTAGCAACCCTTTCCCTCTCCAAGTACTTCCTTTTACAACATCTCTCTACAGAGGTCTTCTCCATTCTACTCAACTTCTTCTCTGAGTTATTGCCTAATGAATGACTAGACTAAAAGTACCAACATTTTGGTTATAGTCAGAGTTCAAGCACTGTGGCTTTTTTCTGCCTATTTTTGGGTGGCTCCTTTTCCTTTTGTTATTGAATGCTAAAAGCAATGCAGCTCCACATATCACCAAGTCTAAGGCATGTCACTGTTCTCCCTGCTAAAGGTTTCAAGGAGTTCATTAAAGTAAAAGTTGGCTCCAAAAGGTTATCGTATCGCATGGTCTTCTACTTCCTCCTGTTCCTTACTTTCCTCCTCCGGTTTGTCTTCGTGTTAACAGCTATAGACACCATCGATGGAGAACGAAAATGTTCGACCCTAGGTGCATCTCTCTCTCTCTCTATATATAATGCTACTTACAAGATTTGAAAAATATGTTCAGGTACATTAATTAAGCAGCATTAGAAAAAGGATAACGGAGGAATTCAGTTTCATGCATAATCTTACGTAGTATTAGCAAATATTAAGTTGCTACAGATATAACAGCTCTAGAAGCAGTAATGCTACCATCTCTTATAACATACTAGCAGTAATGCATAGTAAGTACGTCACGAAATATATGTATTACAATGGAAATAAAAATAGCAAATGCATACTATGTTTTAGAGAGTCGAAGATAATCAGAACAATGTTGCTCAAGTTAGCGGTAGCTTGTAAAAGAAAACTATATCTGTCCTTACTTAACTTACCTGACATTGAGATATTTGTGATCATCCAAATGTTCTTACTCATTTATGAATACAGAAAACTTAAGTAGATGTTACTAGATATGCACTGAATTTAAACTTGCCTTACTGAAGGAACTGCAGAATCTGTTAAATTAAGAAAGAGGATACTTTAGAGATCTTTCTCAGGGAAGCGAACAGATAAAAAGTTTACATCTATTTCTGCAGATTAAAGGCTTGACACATATATCACCTTTCACTTTCCCCCTTTGTTTACTTTCATGGACGATAAGGCTGAAAATCATTCTGCTATATGCATTCTAAAAATTATCATTTTACTACAGGTTGCTTGGGGAAAAAAATTGGACCAAGGATTTTGGGGAAACGGCTTGAATCAACTGTATGCTTCTGAGTCGTATATCTTTTCCCTGTGCATAACACTGTGACATTCCCCTATTGAATAATGAAGATATCCCCCCTTACTAGTGCTTTTATTAGCTAATTTTGGGATTACATAGTTTTGTCTCTTATTTACCTTGCATTTGCTAGGTTCCCGAGGTGATATACCAAGTATTAGAGGAACCTTCGGACCAAACTGAAATGCGAACAAGGCCCGAATCTCCTCAAACATTAGATGAGTTTATTGCAGAAATGAAGGATGGAAGACCAGATGCGAAAACCTTTGCTGTCAAGCTCAAAGCTATGGTATTATGTTCTTATCATGCATTCCACAACATATACAGGAATATACATATAATGAAGCAAAAGGCCATAAGATATTGACAATTCAACTCCAGGCAAAAAGGAAATCCTATAATCGGTCTAAATGTAAACAGTTTCTCATAATGTGACTGGTTCCAAGTCAAAGCCTGATTAGTGCATATTCCCTTTGTAGGTCACACTGCTAGAACAGACGACGAGAACTGCCAAAATCCAAGAATACCTGTATCGACATGTGGCATCTAGTAGCATCCCAAAACAGCTGCACTGCCTTGCTCTCAAGCTCGCGCATGAGCATTCTACCAATTCCAATGCCCGTCTCCAATTACCATCGCCTGAACTTGTCCCCGCCCTTGTTGATAACTCATACTTCCATTTCGTCCTTGCCTCTGACAATGTTCTTGCATCTTCAGTTGTTGCTTCATCACTCATGCAGAATTTCTTGCGCCCTGAAAAACTAGTCCTTCACATAATCACAGATAGAAAAACCTATGCACCTATGCAAGCTTGGTTTTCGTTGCATCCTTTAACACCAGCTGTCATTGAGGTTAAAGGGTTGCACCATTTCGATTGGTTCACAAAGGGGAAGGTCCCGGTTCTGGAAGCTATGGAGAAAGACCAAAAAGCTAGATCACAGTTCAGGGGAGGGTCATCAGCAATTGTGGCAAACAAAACTGAGAAGCCTAAGATCATCGCAGCAAAGTTACAAGCCCTCAGTCCCAAGTACAATTCACTGATGAATCACATAAGGATACATTTGCCAGAAGTAAGACCCTGAAATTTAAGACATATATCTTTCACTTGAATTACATGTAACGTCCATGAGTGACGATCCATCCCCATTTTCCTGGATAATGATTATATACTGAGAATATAAATTTCTTTTCAGTTGTATCCCAGTCTGGATAAGGTAGTATTCCTGGATGATGACATCGTCGTTCAAACGGATCTTTCACCTCTATGGGACATTGACATGAATGAAAAGGTGAACGGAGCAGTGGAGACATGCAGGGGAGGGGACAAGTATGTCATGTCAAAGCGCCTCAAAAGCTATTTAAACTTTTCTCATCCTCTAATAGCAAGAAGCTTTGATCCCAGCGAATGCGCGTGGGCCTATGGCATGAATATATTTGATCTAGAAGCATGGAGGAAAACAAATATAAGTCAGACATACCACTACTGGCTCGAACAGGTAAACTACAAGTGATATCAAAAAAGGTTTTTGTTTGCAAAGTTATCAAAAGTCATAATTGAACATTCTATCATAGAGTTTTGCTTTTCGTATGCAGAACTTGAAATCGGACCTAAGTTTATGGCAGCTAGGGACATTACCTCCTGGTCTAATTGCATTTCATGGCCACGTCCACGCCATTGATCCCTTTTGGCACATGCTAGGACTGGGGTACCAAGATAATACAACTGTAGCGAAAGCTCAAAATGCTGGTGTGATCCACTTCAACGGTCGAGCAAAACCTTGGCTAGATATAGCATTTCCACAACTTCGTCCCTTGTGGACAAAGTACGTTAACTTCTCTGATAAATTTATCAAAAGCTGTCATATTAGAGCATCTTGAGTTGACCTGGGATAAGAGTATGTTGATAAATGAGAGAACAATGTTCGGTCACAGGAATGGAGGCCTCCAATTCCTGATGCAAGATGGCAATAGCCCTGAGCTCGACACCCTGGAACTCCTACTGATCACTTGAATTTCTGGTTCTCCAATGTATTTTATTTTGCAGTTTAGATTCTATACAGTATGATCGATTCTTTCAACCAAAAATGCTTATACAGATGGTAAAAAAGATACTATTTTCGTTCGCCGTGTTAAGTGTATTTCCAGGTCTATCAAGCAGGATTAGCAAATAATAAACATATGATGATATATTGGGAAATGAAAAATACTACACAGACCAAAGGACAAAGTGATTGCAGTACATAGCTTCCACCTCCTTCCAGTAAGAATTAACATCTTGTTTTATCTTGACTAACAGTAAGTCAACTATTCCACAAAATTTGAAAACAAATCATATTATTGTGCAAAGATACAAGAGAGCCTCCCTCATTCGAAAAGGTTTTACTTCCACAAACCAAACATTCTTATTAGAGGAGACAACAATAACATACTCAGTGTATTCCCACAAGTGGGTCTTGCGAATGGTAGTGTCTGCGCAGACCTTACCCCTACCTTGTGCGGGTAGAGGGGTTGTTTCTCATAGATCTTATTAAAGGAGACAACAACATCAATTAGACAATTACTACGTCTCAACCCCAAGCCAGGCTGTTTAGTTGCTTAGCCATACGATGAAAATTTGGGAGAGGGTGGTTGAAGTGAGGGTGACGAATAGTGTGTCCATTTCTTAGAGCCAGTTCGGTTTCATGCTAGGACGTTCGACTATGGAAGCTATTCATCTTGTGAGGAGATTGGTGGAGCGTTATAGGGAGATGAAAAAGGACTTGCATAGGGTGTTCATTGACCTAGAAAAAGCTTATGATAAGGTCCCGAGAGAGGTGCTTTGGAGATGCTTGGAAGCTAAAGGGGTCCCAGTAGCCTATATCAAGGTGATTAAGAACATACATGATGGAGCTAAGATTCGGGTTAGGACGACGGGAGGAGACTCAGAACACTTTCCGGTCGTGATGGGGTTGCACCAGGGATCAACTCTTAGCCTATTTCTATTTTCCTTGGCGAATGACGCATTGACGCGACACATTCAAGGGAGGTGCTGTCACGGGAGCGTTTTTAATCATCCTAAAGTCACACCCGCGTGGCAGTCAAGTTGCGCACTTGACTAAGCCTTTCCCAACACTTAGCTAATTTCTAGCAAGTTTGGCCTTACACGAAATTAGGCAGCAAAAATAAAGAGAACACAATAAAATATGAGAAAATCCCAACCTTTGCATTAATTCGAAAATCTACAAAGTAAACCCTCACTTTGCTATGAACACAAGCCGTCCATAGCCCACTTCGTCTAGCTAAGATCATAAGTCGATCCTGCACAGCTAAAACTTGCCCAATGCCCAGCCTTAGCCCCTTTTTGAAATACTTAGAAAGCCTCACGTTTCTCTCTTGTTTCCCTTACTAAATTTCACATGAAATTCTCACTTAAAATCTGACTAAGTCCAAAGGCACCCATTTATAGCACATATGCAGCCTTTGGGACTTGACAGCACATGGACACTTGTTGTCTACAGCTTTTGCCACTTGGCGAGCTATTGCTAAATCTGATCCTAACTTGTAGTTGACATCCCCAACTAGATATGCCATTATCTCCACGAAATGATAGTGGATACAAGTACTAAACAGACATAGGTACAAGTAGTTACAAAAAAGTAACTGTCTACTACTTATGCATGTGCACTTCATGTGCCCTTTGACTTGGTAAGCTATTGTACACCCAAGGCTGGCATTGCACCAACCTTGGCTCATTTTTCCATTGCTCCACACTAATGCCTTGCCCACAACTGCCGCCCATGATTTCGCCGCACACGCCCGACGCCGCTGCTGCCCGCACATGCCTTGGCCGAGTTTCTGCCTTGCCCATGTCAACACTTATTTCACCTGTGCCATTGCTTGTCTTTTGCTTCACATAGCCTTGCCTTAGCTATTGAATAACCTTTGCCATCATCCCGCATTGCCGTGTTTTCGCTTAGCCCGCACTTGGCGCTGCCACTACCCGAAGTGCCCATGTCATTGATTTCATGTCATGCCATGCAGCCCCAACTTGCGCACACTGCCTTGTCAAGCCTTTGACAAGTATGTCTTGCCTTCCCCAAGACCTTGGCCAATACTTGCCCACAACAACCCACATGACAATATCTTGTCCATTGCCCGCATGATCATTTTGCTCGCACATAGGCCAATGGCAAGGCCATCACACCCAATCCTTGCTACAACCGCGCCACGTCCGATGTCAAAGAGTCAGGCCCCTAACAAAGCACATGCACCTTTTGAAATCGACGTCCTCGTCGAGCCAACTTAGTTAATCGGCCCCAAGGGGTTGTTGACATACAACGCCCGTATTGCTCCATTCACATTTGCCACAATGGCATTTGCCTCTACCACTTGTTCCTGTTTTTCCGCAGCCAGCATGGCATTCACCCTAGCTACACCGGACTGTCCTTCTTCAAGTGCGGTCCACCACAAGTAAAGTAGCCTTTGAACTTGCTGCGTCTTTCCTTGCCATTGGAAGTCTCCGCCTGCGTCCCATTCTTGGAAAACCCTTCATCTTCAGCAGCTTGGCCTTTCCCACTTTTCTTCCATTTCTTTCTTTGCTTTCCTTCCATCGGACTTTGAATGCGAAGATTTAGCGGGGTCATCACCTATATTGAAGTCAGCCAACACATCTGCCGCCATAATAGCAGTAGAGAGGCTTTGAACATCCTGCCTTCTTAACTCTTATTGCGCCCAGCCCTTTAATCTGCTCATGAAGTAATGCAGCTTGTCTTCCTCTGCCATATTACCTGCATTCAGCATTAAGGGCGAGAATTCCTTGACATATTCCCTCGCCGTGCCACTTTGTTTCAAGCGAGGCAGTCTTGCAATCCATGATGAGTTGGTTGGAAGGAATTGAGATTTTAATTTCTTCTTCAGCGTCTCCCAAGTTTCAATCCTGGGCAGTCCAGCACTTTCCACTTCTACCACTCATGTGCGCCACCATAGTTTCGCATCATCAGTTAAATGCATAGGTGTGATGGTCATCTTTTCATCATCCGGCACACGAGCAGCTTGGAAATACTGCTCCATATCCCACAAGAAGCTTTCCAGTTCTTTGGCACTTCTTGCACCACCATAAGCCTTTGGCTCCGGAATCCTCACCTTGGTGCGATCATCACTTCTAGGGGTAGTGTTTTGTAATGCCCTTCGAAGTTGAACCACCTCCTCGCACGGTTCTTCCTTTTCCTTGCGTACCAAGTCTGCCAATGTAGTTTCATGCCTTGCAGAATAATCTGCCTCCAAACGTGTCATTCTCGCAAGAACCGAAGAATCAGCGTCTACTTCGAGAGCCTATCCAACGAGTGCTTCCAACTGTTCCACCCTTTGGCGCAGTTCAGCATTTGTGCCACCAGCCATATTCTCAAACAACAACACGAAATTTGCTACTGGTCGTCTTGCCACCGCCATGAACCTTGTTGCGCTCTGATACCAGTTGTCACGGGGGCGTTTTTAGTCAGTCTAAAGTCACACCCACACGACAGTCAAGTTGCACCTTTGACTCAGCCTTTCCCAACACTTAGCCAAATTTTCAGCAAGTTTGGCCTTACACGAAATTAGGCAGCAAATATAAAGAGAACACAATCAAATACGGAAAAATCCTACAAAGGAAACCCTCACTTTGCTATGAACACAAGTCGTCCACAGCCCACTTCGTCTAGCCAAGATCACAAGTCGATCTTGCACACTAAGACCTGCCCAATGCCCAACCTCAGCCCCTTTTTGAAACACTTAGAAAGACTCACGTTTCTCTCTTGTTTCCCTTATTGAATTTCACACGGAATTCTCACTTAAAATCTAAATAACTCAAAATGCACCTATTTATAGCACATAGGCAGCCTTTGGACTTGACAGCACATGGACACTTGTTGTCTGCAGCTTTTGCCACTTGGCGGGCTATTGCTAAATCTGATCCTAACTTGTAGTTGACATCCCCAACGACATAGGCCATTATCTCCATGAAATTATAGTGGATACAAGCACTAAACAGACATGGGTACAAGTAGTTACAAAAAGATAACCGCCTACTACTTTGGCAAGTGCACTGCATGTGCCCTTTGACTTGGTCAACTATTGCACGCCTAAGGCTAGCATTGCGCCCGACCTTGGATCATTTTGACATTGCTCTGCCTTAATGCCTTGCCCGCAACTTGCCGCCCATGATTTTGCCACACATGCCTGACGCCATTGTCGCCCGCACATGTCTTGGCCCAGTTTCTGCCTTGCCCATGTCAACACTTGTTTAACCCGTGCCATTGCTTGTATTTTGCTTCACATAGCCTTGCCTTAGCTATTGAAAGCCTTTGCCATCATCCCGCATCGCCGTGTTTTAGCTTAGCCCGCACTTGGCGCTGCCACAACCCGAAGTGCCCCTGCCATTGACTTTGGCGCACATGCCATGTCATGCCGCCCCAACTTGCCCATACTGCCTTGTCAAGCCTTTGCCAAGCATGTCTTGGACTTCCCACAACAACCCACATGACAGTGTCTTGTCCATTGCCCGCATGATTGTTTTGCCCGCACATAGGCCAATGGCAAGGCCATCACACCCAATCTTTGCCACAGTCGCTCCACGCCCGATGTCAAAGAGTCAAGCCCCTAATAGGTGCCATGGTATATGTTATTCGATGATGACAAAGTTCTGATTGACGAGACATGTGATAGTGTTAACGTAAGGCTGGAGGTTTGGAGGCAGACCCTAGAGTCTAAAGGTTTCAAGTTAAGCAGGACCAAGACGGAATACTTGGAGTGCATGTTCAACAAAGTTACCCAGGAAGCGGACAAGGAGGTGAGGCTTGATACACAAGTTATCCCTAAGACAGGTAGTTTCAAGTACCTTGGATCTATAATACAAGGTAACAGGGAGATTGACGAGGATGACACGCACCTTATCGAAGCTGGATGGATGAAGTGGAGGCTCGCTACCGGTATCTTGTGTGATAAAAAGACTTAAAGGTAAGTTCTACAAGCTTGTAGTTAGATCGACTATGTTGTATGGCGTAGAGTGTGGGCAGGTGAAGAAGACTCATGCCCAGATGATAAAAGTAGCTGAGATGAGGATGTTAAGGTGGATGTGTGGGCATATCAGGTTGGATAATATTAGGAATGAAGTTATTCGGGATAAGGTAGGAATGGCTTCTGTAGAGGAAAAGATGCGGGAGGCGAGGTTGAGATGGTTCGGGCATGTTAAGAGGAGAAGTGTAGAAGACCCAGTCAGAAAGTGCGAGAGGTTGGCCTCAGTGGATATCAAGAGGGGTAGAGGTATGCCTAAGAAGTCTTAGGACGTGGTTATTAAGCGGAACATGGCGCAGCGGGAGTTGACTGAGGACATGACCCTAGATAGGAGGGTGTGGAGATCGAGGATTATGGTACAAGGTTAGTAGGTAGTCGAGCGTATCTCTTCGTCTTTCCCAGTTCGCTAGCATTAGTGTTAGTATGATATCATTTTATTCATAGATTGCTATTATTACCTAGAGTTTAATTGCTTCTTGGCTTCAATATTTTTATCTTGTTGTTATTCCTTCTTGTTGCCATTACTTTTGTCATCCGTTCTTTAGCCGAGGCTCTATCGAAAACAGCTTCCCTGTCCTCAGTGGCAGAGCCACCTTATCTAATTGGGTGTCAATTGACACCCCTTCATCCAGAAATTACATTGTGTAGTTCCGTAATTTTTATTTTATATGTATATATTACTATATGTTGACCCCCTTTGCTCTATTGTTTCTTACGACGTCTCTTCTCTAACGCAATTCTTGACTAGTCGTAGTTTTTCTAAGGACCCGTGGCATTTTTTCTTAGAAATTTCGTATAACTTCAAAAGAATCATTCTTTATGAATCAAGTACCATTCAAACAAAGGGTGCATTGCCTCTTTGAATGAAGAAGAGAAGGGCGAAACAAAGTATGACTATAATAAATCATAGAGCAGTGGGAGCATGCCCATCCCACTAGATATCATTTGAGCTTCCCCTTTCCTAAAATCTCTTCCCTAACCTGACAGTAGTCAAGGAAAAATCACTTGAGCTTTTTCGCCTTTGCTCCTTCTTTCCGGAGCGCACTAACAGAAAACCTAAGATAATTCTTAGCTGTCGTGAAAGTTAGCGTCTTAAAAAAGTTCATAGGCATTGCCTAAAAATATCAATTTTATGGAAAAATAGAGCACTGACCTAAACTAGACCTCTTCTAAGGCAGAAAGAAGGTCAAGCTCACCAAGGTCAACCTCACCTTAGAGTTTACTTCTATATATTTTGACATACTTTAGTGAAAATTCTGACTCTGTCACTGCTTGTCCTTCTAGGGTAGGGTAAGGCTGCATACATCTCACCCTCCCCTGACTCCACTTGTCAAAAAATACTAGGCTTCTTGTTGTTGTTGTTAACCTCAAGCTAGGCTGTATGAATATATCATCTGCTCTATTTGGGCTTTGTTTCATTTCGGTACTCAATAATTTATCTTTTAGAAGAAATTTACTTCTCTAACTTAAGAGATTCCCTAGAATTTTTATGGGTATACAGCTAACAAATTAAAAATACTACCTGGAGATTCCACCTGAGGCAGAGAAGTGAAATCTTTTGGCTCGTGTTTTCTCTTGATCCCGCTGTTGATTGTAACAAAAAAATAACAAATGCAAACCTAGTACGTACTAATTTTAACACCTAATTAACAATAACGTTTGACGTCCCTCTTGTCACGGTTGATTGCATGCTCAATTTGAACTAGGGCTAAAAAATGGATGAATTCTTTAGTATTCTTGAATGTGGTATTACGGCCCCCCTTTCCCTACGTAACTAATCACAGACGAGAAAAAACAAGGACTAAAATCCTACCCTTATCAAAAGATGGGTTAAAAAGTGAAGTGACTAAAGTTCGATGGGTTTCTAAAAATATATTCAGTCTCCAATTTATACAGGTTATTTCTCTCTTAAAATTGCTGATGCTTGGAGCAATATTATTGTGTTCGATAATTATGGATAGGTTAGCGTAGTTGCACATGCAAAGTATCTTGCATTCATGTAAGGTTTAGGAAAAGGCCGTATAATTTACCGTAATGCAAGCATTAATAGTTGTGTCCATGTATGGCTCGAACCGATCGTGACCTATAGGTCATACGGAAATAACTTCACCGTGTTAGACAATTATGTGATATCAAAATTCCATTCATTCAAGAAATTAGAACCATAGTTACACATTGCTCCAAAAACTGACACTGCCAGGATAGTCTTAAAAACATCAACCAAAGATGGCTAAAATTGTTTTTATAATCAAACGGACTATTAATTGCTTCTCTTGATGAGTAAAAAAAATGTTAAAGTACAAAAAACAAAAAGATATTCATTCAGCAGGAATAGAAATACGACTTTTTACTGCAGAAAACCTGAGTATACAAATTTAATTTGTCCGAACTACATCAAGTTTATATTATCTCTACTATATGAACGATTAGCAAGGAAACGTACATTCTTCAAGTAATTTTAAGATACCAAAACATATCCAAATTCTCTTGAAGTCGCAAAATAGAATATATTCACATCTATGATGGTTTTACAAGTTCAACTAAAGTATTCATCGCTTCCAACGACGTATACATATACAAGAAAAATTAGAACCTTTAATAATATTACTCTCATTCTAAATCCACTGCCGGGGCCTGTCGTTCAAAACATCAACGAACTTGTAGAGACAAGCTCCGATGATCTTGTTTCTGCCAGTGCAAGGAAGATTTGGTAGCAAGTTTACTAGCGGCGGACAAATTGGCCTGTATGGGGTCGAATACGATCGCTTGCATAGGGAGCACCGATTTTGGATTTTGAAGACCAGCGTCGATTTAGGTCGCCATCCGGTAGGTCAAGACCGATACATCGAGAAGGGAAGTCCGAGGGCGGACGGCACCGGGACGAAGTTCGAAACCAAGGCATTTGAGATGAGATTATCGGGACCGGTTCGGGTAAAACATATTATGGTAAAAATATCATATTTGCGTAACGGAAAGACCGGAAATCTCATGATATATAATCATCTCGGCGGGAATCGCGGCCCAAATCAGCAAAGACGTTGAACTCATTAATTTTAGGGATTTTTTACCTTATAAATAAGTCTTTTACCTTGTATAGAATTCTTTTCCCTTCCTATATAAACAACAGCCCTACTGTAAAAAGAGGGACACAAGACACGATCAATATACAAAGTTTGTCATATTTTAACTACTCTATTTATCAATACTAATTTCATTTTTCGCTCATCTTAGAAGATTCCACCACAGCTGAGTTATTCAATATTGGTGGTTTGCTGTTGAATTTAGTCTTTATTTATCGTTCATTCTTTAATTGTATCAGAGCAAGTCACGTATCCTTAAAACCACATATAAATTTAATTGTTACTCGTAATTAAGGGTAAACATGGCCTTAGGATCAAACTTCTTGCCACAACTAGGGCACGTAATGATAGTACTAACTGAACCTGCAGCAGTACTTTTGGTTTTGGTAGAATAATATTTGCACCATCTGCTGCACCTAGGCACTTCTTCTTCTCAACTTTTGAAACACGAACATGACCATGAGAATAGTAGTCGCGACGAATAAATGACACTTCATTTATGGATGTTTCACTAGACATGCCATTACTTTTATCAGTTGTCTGATGACATATTGAATAATAACCCAACTTATTTTCATCTTCTTGTTGTGTACTGAAGCTTGAACTAGCGTTGCTGTAGTAATAATTCATGAAGGTGAGTTCTTGGACTTTAGCGCCGCCTTGTAATTTGTTATCATCCGATTCCTTCAACTGAAAATTAAAGGAAAAAAGATCCAGCAATTTCTTCTTCAATGATTGACGAATAGGTGGTTAGCCATTGCGGAAGTGAATAGAAGCACATGCAAGTTGCATATAGGGCAGTAATATACTTTAGTAGTAAGTAGTACTTATATAAGAAGAGAAGTGTTTCTCCTTTCCTATTAACATTAGGATTAGGATTTAATAACTTTAGTAAGTATATAAGAAGAGACTCTCATTTTCTCTTTCCTTTTAACATTCGAATTAGGTTTTAGTAATTATGTAAGAAGAGAGTCTAATTTTCTCTTTCCTTTTAACATTAGGATTAGGAATTTAACAAGGGTTGTTCCTTATACCCCAAGCCAATACGCTCTTGTCTTAGGCTCCAAGAATTCGAGGCACATAAATTTATACAAAACTAGTCTCAGAGTACGTGATTATATTGATGAGTACAACATTTTTAGATTATACAAATATTACTAAACAATATTTTTGAGTTATTAAATATAAACTAAAAGAGTAAGTTTTACAATTTTTACATGTTTTCCACTTATTATTGTATGATTGAAGGGCGAAAAGGTTGTCCAATTCTAAATGAGCATTTTGACATATTAATGTTTTTACTTTCTTCCTAGTTTTAATTTTTTTGCTGAATGCATTAAGAAAGAAGTATAAAAATCAATATACACATAAACATGTTATCTAATTCTATATCAATGATTTTTTTATAGCGATATTCTTGATATATGTTAAATTCATTCTTTCTTCTTCTTCTTGGTCATGATTAATATATTAGTTCTTTGTCTAGAAACTTTCATATATATATATATATATATATATATATATATATATATATATATATATATATATATATTTGTACCTGTGTTAGTTTAATTACCCCAGTACAACTTTTGCAGCCTTCGACATATTTACAGTTTTGCTTGGCAACATAAAAAAATACCAAAGCTATTTTTAGTTTCCTAATTTTTCCTTTATGTGTTCTTTGAGTTCTCCTGGAACCATTGTTCGGATTGAAATAATATGGTGCATACGGAAGCTAACATGCAAAGTTGGAGGATGATAAATCAGACAAGAAAAAAAAATTATACTAAAATAGGATATTATAATGAAGTTTGGTTAATTGACCTACATCTATAAAATATTTTAAAAATATAAAAACTATTGAGAGAAAAGATTCCCCTAAACAAGACTCTTTTAAAAGACTACATTGTGAAAGTTATTTTCTTTTTTTGTTGTTGTGTGAGAAGGAAACTTTAATTTATAGAAAAGTAAAACTTCTCTTCCAAGAAAAGGATAAGGTATATGAACAGATTTAATCCTTTTAAGAGTCTTTTTTCCTTCCTTCAAGAAAGAGAGTCCTAATGAAATAGAAATTTATGGCAAAATTCCAACAACCATTAGTCAAATAAAAAGGTATTTCTATTTTTTTCGTTGATATTTTTAGCTTTTTGTTCCCTTTCCAATAAATGATTATTAAAGTATTACCACAAATGAATGATTACTATATTTTTCCAATAATGACTATTATTTCTAAAGCTGATGGTAAATACAATTGTAGAAATATTTGCCTATTTGTTAAAGAAAATATTCATAATCAATTAATTACAAGAGCCAGTATTGAAAAAAGGCCATATTCAAATTGTACTTCATTTAAATTAATGAAAAATAGATAAAAGAATTGTTTAAAGAAAACAAATAAAAGAGGTATAATATTATTTGCCATGGGGAAAGACAGTAGATAGAGCGAAATGTGAGGATATCTCTAAATTATCCCTAATTTAATAACCAAGCTTTAAGTAAATACTTATCGATTGAAAACTTAAAGAGTAGCAAAAAGTTTGGTGTGAAAGGGTCATATAGAGGCAAAATTGACCTTGCAGATTAAATTCAATGACAAGAAACGCAAAAATTATGGCGGAGTTCCCTTGAAAAATAAACTTTCTTTCTACTTCTTATAATAGTATATAAATTATTTATATAAAGAACAATTTTACTTGCTTTTATTGTCCTGAATATTAGGACCTTTTACTTACAATTTTTTTTTTAAACTTTGGTCTATCTTTTTTGGTATTGTAATTGGACAAGGTAAAAATGCAAAAATAGTTTGAAATTAAATCAAGATTAATGATTACATTGACCCAACTATTGATAGTGAAAACTTAGAGATTTTTACACGGTTGAGCATTTCTTCAGAATTATTTTAAAAAAGCATCACTCTTTGTTTATTCCATAACTAGTAATTCTTTTTACAGATTAAGCACACAATTAATGAGTAAACATAATGCACAATTCATGGTATGATTCTTATCCTTATTTTTTCACTCTCTTTCTCCTCTTATCTAAATTTTTTTTAGCATTTAATTTTCTCTCTCCTCTTATTAGAGGTGAAAGTGGACGAATCTTAATGGTATTTTGATAATTTAAATATATACAATGTATATAATAATGGTATTAATTTATAAAAAATGCATATACAATATATATGAGATGTATATTTGTCAAACATATGGCGTGTATATATGTAATAAATATATACAAAATATGCCATATGTAGTTTACTTGTATATGTATAATATTTTTTGTATATATATTTAAAAATAAACATATTATATTTTTTTTACATATAAAAAATTTACAGTTTATCTACATATAATACCAAAAATAGGAAGGTGTACTAGTTTATAATTTTTTTGAAAAACCCAAAACACAAAAGAATTTTTCAACTCATTGCACGAATTTATTGTTTTTAAAAAAAGATTAGTTCTACTACAAATTAAAAAGAGAAAGGAGAGAAATATGACGGAATAAGATATAAGAAGCAATATAATAGCATAGTATTAGTTACAACCACCATAATGGGGGAGAGAGAAAAATATTAAATCATCATTACCATTTACCAATAAAATGAATAAAAATACTCCTAAAAGATAAAACTCTATTTAGCGTGAAATTAACTAAAGGCTGTTGGAATTTAATGAAATATGGATTTCGTTGGGATTGGAGTGATGGGATACCAGTTTAATAGTTAGATTCTAGCTGGATTGTGATTGAAATGCAAATACACAGTGTCAAAATTGTAAATTAAGAAAATCTGCTAAGACCGTATAAATTTTTTTAACTTATTGCCTAGTTATGTCTTTTCCTCGAAAACTTATAAT
Source organism: Nicotiana obtusifolia (assembly GCA_002018475.1). NCBI lineage: Eukaryota > Viridiplantae > Streptophyta > Magnoliopsida > Solanales > Solanaceae > Nicotiana > Nicotiana obtusifolia. The sequence continues at coordinate 251,286 of MCJB01050574.1, forward strand.
GGTAAAGTAGTTTGATGTGTCATATTCTACAATGTCGTGCTTGTGTATGTGCACGCGCGTGTGTATTATAAGCTAATTCTACGTATAAAAATATGTCAAATCTACGGTAATATGAATTCTTATCGATGCATAGGAACTAAGTTTTACTCGAGGTAGTTGATTTTATGCTGTCGGAAAACGTTGTCTGTATAGGAATACAATTTTAGGCCAGCATTCTTCAGAAAAGTCGAAGAATATTCATTTTGGAAGTGCAGGGAGTTTAAATCAAAATTTGGGACGCAAATTCACTTTCAAGCCTTCGAACTAGTACATTTTTGTTGAAAAGTCCAGAGCAGCCAAAGAACATTAAGCTAGCTGACAAGCAGTCTACAATATTACTAGCAGGAAAGATAACTCAAATGGAAGTCATTTTTTTATTTTTATCGGGTTGGTAGAATATGCTCATAGATATTTCATTTGACTTTACCGAGAAAACAGTGGAAACTGAAACAGCGACTTTATCATCAACTTCAGCACAGAGGTTAATTACTACCCTACCAGCCACAGGCAAAGGAGGACAGGACAGATAATCCAACAGAGTAAATCTAGAGGTCAGTTCCTGGTTAAGTTTATTAGATTTTACACATAACGCCAGCATTAATCCATTATAAGTTCAAAGGTCACAGAAGATAATCCACAGTAAGTGAACTTGAGCAAAAACTAATACAACCGGAGGCCATTGACTAGATGAGTAATTTAACAGGAGAGTAAAGTCAACCATCGTAGGCTTCAGCTGCCACTGGTTAAGCAACTGGAGGGCGGAGCACGTGGTCCTGTGATGTATCAACAGCAGCAGGAGGCATGAATTGCCACATTGCAACACCAGGGTAACTCATGATCGGCACCAGCTTGCTTCCTGGAACTTGACCATGAGGGGCAAAAGCAGCAGGTATGGCAGGAGGCAAGAAACCAGGTTGCGCACTCGTAGTCTTCAGTTGTTGCTCTAGCTTCTCCTTTTCAGCCTTAAGCTTCTGCTTCTCATCTCGAAGCTCGTTTTTCTCGGCCTACACAAGTTAACACATGTTTGAAGTTCAGGAACACAATAGTTAACACAAGTTCTAGCTTTTCTTGTCACAATTACAAAATGGAAAATCCTTGGTACCCTTAACCACGTGGAAGGACAGATGCAAGATAAAAAAATAATACTAGCCTTTAACTCCTTTATCTTTTCTTGTAGATTCAAATTTGAGTCTTTCAGCTTTTGAGCTTCACCACGTAACTGGGTCACCATGCGAACAGCATCCACCAGAATAGCAGATTTGTCCGTTTTGAGGGGCCTGCCAGGCTCAAGGAGTGCACCCAATTCCGTGAACCTGGTAATTAGGTCAGTTTTAGCAATTCATCATGAAATAAAGAGAAAAGTTCTTATATAATGGGTTGTGAGATCACTTGTCATTTAGCCTATCTCTCCGCTGTTTCTCTCTGCAAGCTTTGGAACTTGTTGGAGCACATGATTCAACTCTAGCCCTGTAACAATTACCTAAAATTGTGAGAAACACATAAATTGGTTGAAAGGATTTCAGACTTACACCTTGCTACATTGAAAGCAGAAGCAGCAGATGTTCTTAGAACGATGAATCACAGAAATAAAAAAGGTGAAGAAATCTCAGAACTTAAAAAAAGAGAGGGAGGAACGTGTCACCTCACTGATTTAATTAACAATAGTTGAAAACAGCAGCCACTCAAATTAAACTACATCCAATGATTGAGTGCAACATCACATCTTTATTCAACAAGAATAATCGAGATTACCACAAAAATATCCAGAAAAGGTGAAAGTTCTTACCGTTTCTTAGAACCATTTTCCTTTGGGTAGTCTGATTCACCAATGGATCCATCAACTTCAGCCCTAGAAACAAGCACAAAAAAAGAAAAAGGAAAACAGATGTCAAAACTAAAACAATAAACAGAAGAATCAGGCACATGAAAGACTGAAAATTATGTCAACAGAAACCTAGCAGAATGCACAAACTTGAACTAGAAAGCCAAAAATCTTTCATGATGTATCCTGTTAACTCCCTGCTGATCTATCGAAAGTTTTCATATAGCAATAGCTACATCAATTCAGAAATTTTAAATCACGTGCCCTGAACACATCTAGCTGACAATCAAGCAAATTTTAGTCATTCAATTGGGTACTACAGACATTGAATCCCCCTCCTCAGCAAGCTCAACTTTAGCGAAGATTAAAGAACATTATTCCATTTTGTGCTTAATTTACAGTTCTAGTAGTAGAAGCAAAAGATCCATACAGGCGATACTAACTAGTTGAGATTAAGGCTTACTCGTGTTGGTATGATTACATTACGTCCAACGTTTGCCAGGATCTTCTTTAGATTACATTAGGTCCAAACCAGGAGCTTCTCCGCTGTGTTTAGAAACTTATGTTAATCTAAAAGTAAGTGTGGGATAAGTGTGAGATGTAAAATTACTTTGAAGACATATTATCGATATTGCAATAAAATCGGTCAAAACAGAGTGGAAAAGATATAGAGGATTCATAGCTGACCCAACTAGTGTGGGATTGAGGCATAGTTGTCATGTTGGTTCTTGTAGCAGTACCAGTTGTCTTCGTTTTCTTCTCCTCTCTATTCAGCTTCATACTATATTCTTTGTTTTATAGTCTATCTTTAAATATCCGAACACTTCTTTCCTCTAATTTTCCTCTCCATATCTGTTACTCTTTCTTCTCTGCACCTTCTCTTAGCATTTCCTCCTTTTGTCTCAATAAGTTAAGTGGTACTAATATTTTTTTCCTCAACCTACTGCCATCAAGATTCTCACCAAAGAAATAGCATCCTCCTAGTTTAAGTTTTTCCTATTTTGTGCTTTCCTTTAACGATGTTAATGAATATTGTTGCCTATTGCCTTCAAACCTTGTCGTAATGTCTACACTAATATTTGTTCACCTCTTTCTGCACATCGGATGCTCTGTGCTAAAAGTATTTCCCTATCCTCCATTCTCAGTACATCCTCATTCTGCATTATCTCTTATCCAATCATTGCCACTACTACCAGATTCTGATGATGCCATCACTCAGTAAGCGAAATGCAGGATTCTGATGGATAGTAGGTAACACGCGAGGGAAGACAAGTCAAATATGTCAGTTTTCAACAGTAGTATTATATCTTCAAGCTGCTACTCCACTAAGGGCTGGATGTTAGGAACCTTATAGCAGCTTGCACTGAAAATCATTAAGTTTCTACCTTCTCAACTCGGACAAAGAGGAAACTTCTGGTAATTCGACACTTTCAGCAATTCTATCTTAATTCTATAGTTGAATCTAGGTAGGCCTCTAAATTCTTTTCCAAAAGATACATATATTCCTCCCTAAAAATTATTTTTCATTAAACGATGTATTTTCTACAAACCACCTGTGCACGTATATAAGATAGTGGAACTCCATTACTTCCAAAATTTTACTAAGTTTTCATCTGGAAAATGACAAAAACGAATTGCTTTCGTAATCTAAAACTTAGACCTGAACAACACTACAAGTAACACAGTGCCATCAAATCACAATAAGATAAAGTAAAGAGGTAAAAACCACAAAATGTTCAAAATATAAATCATAACCAAGTTAGACTATGTTTGGGCCCAAAACTAGACCCAGAAAAGACAGCTGAAAAACTAAAACCCAAGATTAGAAATTCCAAATGTGCAGCAAAAAAGTCCCTGAAGGTTTAAACTTTACTGAGAAGAGTTGCAGTCAAACGGGTTATCATGACCCAAAATTTTCTAAATCATGGAAAAATAAAGATTCATCAAACAGCTAAAAGATCCTAACTTTACTGAGTCACATTAAAAATGCAAAAAATTTGAGAAATTAAAATACCTAACATTTCTTGAACCATTCAAGTTTTGCATGGGCCAATTAAACCCAGATGCAGTAGCTGAGAAATTCGAATCAGGGACGGCACTCTCTTCGAACCCATAATCGTAAAGCCAGTTGGTATTCTCCGGTGAAACCATCTCCGATCAGTCGCCGGAAAAAAGAGGGAAAGAAATGCTCCCGTCGGAAGGATTTGGAGAGGAATTTACACTCGAAGGTGTTTAATTGCTGTTTGGATGGAAAAGGAATTGGGAATTTGACTATTGGGGAAAAATCAGGAATTTTTATTTCTGCATAATGGCATTGCGTGTTTCTTCTTATCTTTATTAAATATTTTTGTGTTGTAGAGACAACGCGTTACCATCTGGGCTTCCACGACTTGAACGTGCCGTTTAATCAGATGAAATGATTGGGCTTGGGCTTCATCACTGGATTCTTGGACTGTCATTATCCTCACGAAAATTTGATAATGATGGGTTAACAAACAATTGGTAAAACATGAAGAATTAGAGCTAGTTTGGCCAAGCTTATGGGACGTCAAACATACCTTTTTTCTCTCAAAAAAGTATTTTAAAAAAAATTTAAGCTGTTTGGTCAAAATGGAAAATACTTTTAGCCATCAGAAATAGTTTTTCTGCTTTTGGAAAGAAGCAGAAAATTCTAGCTTCTTCCATAAAATTAATTTATTTAAAATTAGCCTCACCATAAATTTTATATTTCTAAATTATCTCTTGCTAATTTAATATTTTTCTTTTCTTTTTTGTTTCTAGTTTCTATCATTCTTTTAAAATTAGAGATATCATATATATATGAATATATCGTAACTTTTCAATTTTTTTTTTTGACTTTTCTTATTTTTGATTTTTTTTCTTTGTTTAATGTTTTGTAACTTTTTAAATTATATTCTTCTTTTTTCACACTAAAGCAAATAATCATTTATAATTTCTTTTGTTATAGGCTATTAATACCCGAATCTGTAAAATAATTATCAAATCTAATATGTGAAAATTACCTACAAATAGATAATAAATTTACAATTGCATCTATAATCTATATATTATTAAAAGAAGAAGAAAAAACTCCCGCATTAAGCCAAGTGACAGTCTCACGATAGGTCACTTGGCAATTTAGGACAAAGTTAGTTACGTTAGGTAATAATTAGTTTCTTTTTGAATTAAATTTTAAAAAAATTAAATTATGCATTATGTGTTGTTAATAATTAGTTACTTTTTTTGAATTTGAATTTAAACATACTTAACTATTTTTTTTTACGATAACAATAATTTTTTATATTTAAATTGTTTCTATTTTACGGGCAATGCAATCTTTCAAGTTTGACACTCAGAATTATTTTGTTACAGCTACCACGTCTATACATAATTTCATCCGACGACATGCTTCTACCGACAAAGAATTCAACTATTATGCTAATGAAGATATTATTGCAGAGATTGAGGAAGGAGATGAGCCTTCTAGTATTCCTTTAGAAATACAAGACAAGTCTTCTACTAATATGGAGGCATTGTGTGATAGAATTAAAGATGAAATGAAATATTATTGTGTGAGTGACTTTGCTTATTATTTCATAGTGGATTATCAATAGATAATAATTTGTAGAATAGGCTTCTAATTCATACTGAATGATGACAAAGTGAAGTAAGCTCCACCCAATACAAGCGAGCTAAGGGGCTTGAAGTTATCCCAATACTAGAGTTTAAGTAATTATATTAGATAATATTATATAATTTGATATAACTATATATGTTGTATTGATTTAAAATTTTAATATGTATGTTTACTTTATGTTTTATATTTTAATTAAATAAAATAAATAAAAAATAAAAGTTTCTTACGATAAATATTTAAGTTTATTTTTCTCTTTAAAGTAATTATATGACCTTGGTACTATCCTTTTTGGTAATTTGACACTCAAAAGTACTTTTTAGAAAGATTAGCACACAATTTGTTTACCAAATGTTGCAAAAAGTACTTAAATGAATTGACTAAATACAAGTTATTTTTATTCAAAAGTAATTTTGAAAAAAGAACTTCTAAAAAAAGTACTTCTCAAAATAAGCAGTTTTTTGGCAGCTTAGCCAAACGGGCTCTTAACCTAAATATCCCCTCACCTAACAGCTTAAACTAAAAATATGTGTGTATAACTATGTATAATCGGTGAATAGTTTATGTATACCAGCTAGAAAAAGTAAACAGTAAATCTGACAGACAATTCGTGTAAAATTCCCAAACTATATTGTCTAGTCGCTCTGAAAAATAATAACCGACAAATATACATATTTATTGTATATAATTAAGGGAGGATTGATTTTTTAGTCTTTACAAAATTGTTTTTTCATCCAATTTTGACAGAGTTTTAGACAAATCTAAGATTGTAAGTTATGTATCGTATGGTATTGATATGACCGCTTTTGTTCCTTATTTTAACAATATTTCTTCCCTTTGTTCTTCATTTCTACGAAGGCAGTACAAATATATATTAAAACGATTGCGTAGTTAATAAAATAATTTAGAAAATTCATATATGATGAGAGGAGGTCTTTTCGATATGCTGTGTAAGTTAATAACTTAGCTTGTGTTTTACTGAAGGGACCTGCTTTCTTAAAATCTAAAACTAATCTTAGTGGGAAAAAAAAAATCAGTCATTTCAATTGTTTATGAGTCAACGCATTTCTTCTTAGAAGAAAAGACAAGAGTTTTTTCGTTACGAGGGTGTTAACTTTGTCTGTGACAATAACAATAATAATATATTCAGTGTGATCTTACAAATAAGACCCAGGAAGGATGGGGTGTATGCAAAGTTGCAGACCTTACACCTACATCACGTAAGATAGAGAGGATATTTCCGATAGACCATCAGATCAAGAAAAACGTTGTCAAAACAAGTTTAAAAATACAAGAATAAAAAAAAACCTATGGTAAAAATACTAATGAAAAGAAAAGTTTTGATAGCAAAAATAATAAAGATAACATAATATAAAAACAACAACAACAATAATAATAATAATAATAATAATAATAATAATAATAATAATAATAAGAGAGAGCATGCTTTGATATATAGGTTGCATAATGAAGATAGGTATATATCGAGTTGTAAGCCTGTGATTGGCTAAATAGTAATGTATAGAAGAAAAGGATTGAAGATAAGTGGCCTAAATGCCCTCTGGTAGTACCACTATCCAAAACAATACAAAATTCTGGAGATAATGTAGACCACAGGAAGCTACATAATTTTAGAAATTGTACATAAGATTCATTTCCTTTCATTTAGTTTGAGCACAATTACTAACATAAAAGCTATAGTTCTTAATATATCTCAATCACATCAGATTGAAAAAATGTAATAAACTCAACTTTTGAAAAGTTTGAATATATGGATTATATGTGGTTAAAAGAGGTCCATATTTTGAATACTTGAAGCAACATAATTAATTTAAGACCGCGGGAATACTAGATAAAATATATGTATTTTTTTAAAAAAACAATAGAGCTTGTTGGATAAGAAAAGTAGTATATCCGAAGAATCTAGGCAACTATTGTCGAAAAAAAGCTTGTTTTAGGTAGGACTGGTAAATGACATTGAGAATGCAGAAATACCGAGCTTGACTGGTTAGGATTAAGTGGAACATAATTATTTATTACATATAAACTCGAACAAATTGCAGTCACACAAGTTGCGATTAGCCACTAAACAAGAATAATTGAGATATTTTTCTACTATATTTGGTTTGTTTTGGTATGCTGATCTCATATTATTCCTCTTTAAGAATGTCACAATCTTATGATCATCTGGATGTTGGACCCCTTCAAATATAAAACCCCAAGTGCTCATCCATTCTCTCTTCCATCTATTTTTCTTTTACTTTGTTCATTGACTTTTCCTCACATTTTGCCCATGCCTGTAAATATTACAAAGTAAATATCTAAACTTTCTAAAGTATAATCCCTTGGATAGATGGAGAAGGAGGGCGAAGTTTTTGAGTTTTTCATATTATCAAAAAGTTTGAACAATGAGTTTTTTGTATTTGAACAATAAAAATAGACGGCAAAAGCATAATCGATGAAAGAACGTATCTAAAGTTAAATTTGATATAGAAGTTTAATGATCTTTTCTTATAATTTATAATCTCAATAGAAAAATCCAAATATACAAAAAGAGTCAAAAACTCATCCTTATTGAAATTTTGAAGAAAAGCCTTTTCACAAAATGAAGAAAAAGAGCATTTTTACGAAAAAAAAGAGGAAAGAAAAAAGACTGGAATGTATACACACATTTCTCTGAATCATATACATCAAAAGACGCATGTATGATTCTTAGAAGATAACATTTTACTTTGCTCGATTTTTTGGTCTAAATATAAGAGGATATCATGTGGGAAAAAAGAAGAAGGTGATAGCGCAATAACCTTGTCGTCTGCAATGATGATGGAAATTAAGTTATAGATATTTGTTGTATGATATATATATATATATAGATCACACTCTGCTGCTTGATTCAACTTAATGTTTCTTTTACTCCCTTGTATTTGTATAGTAAGCATTGTTTAGATTTTTTTTCTTTCTGAATATTTATGATACCTTTAAGTTTTGTTCAAGAGATGTTGACAAACTGATTATAATCGAATTACTTTAATACTATCTGTTGTCTATAATTCTTGTAACTTTTCTCAATTAATTTCGCATGCAAACGCTTAATCCCTAATTTAAAACAATTATTGCGTATGTGGAATACAGCGTCAGCTTCAACTAGTGGTTTCAATATAATAATAATAATAATTGATTATTATATAGTATAGCTATTAGGTAAAGTGCAATGCCAGTAATGTATACAATTGATGAATAAAGAACAAGCTGCTTCTCTGCACAAGAAATTTTTTAATAATTTATCACTCTGAATATTTAAATTTTATTCCATGTTTGAGACATAATCAAATGAAAAGAATAAATAAATCACAGCATACACTTAGAATTACAATTTTGTCTGTGTTAAGATATCCTTTTGGTGGTCAGTAGTCATCAACTCTATATATAACTGAAAAATCGAAATGGCCCATCAAATGTTTTCTAGGGTCCAGACCCGCTATGGCTAAAACAGCGAATTTGAATTATACACTGCTATCTATGTCAGCCATGCTCAAGCTTTACAGTGTGGACAAGCAGTCGAATAGAGCCAAAAAAGTGATTATATTGAACTTATTATGCTCGATTTTTCAAGTGTATATAAAAAGAAAAAAAAATTATGCTTGTGTGTGGATATATTTGTGCCTGCGTCAAAGTCATTCCGAACCCACTAACTATAAAATTCCAAGTTACTTCTAATTTCTACGCAACTAGGCTGAAGAAATTAAAGAAAAGGTACCAGAAAACATACTACGAGAAGATTAGCATTAAGCCTAGCCTTGATTGCATCTTTTCGATCTTCAAGCAGTGGGCCTCTTTTCCTGAAGATAATGGGCTTTGGATAAACTGCTAAGCCCCTTTTACATTGTTTTGTTTGCCATCCGGTGTCGAGTGCTTATATTGGAGCGCTGGCTAATTCGAATCCGCATTAGGACCTACCTGGATTTTTTTCCCATTCCCGGAGCTTAAACCCAAGACTTTTGATTAAGGGTGAAGGAATCCTATACCTCCCACCACAAATCTTGGTGGTCCTTTCTGTCATTTCTATGTTCAAGGTTTTAGTTCCTCTGATGAAATGTTTCAGTTTTAATATAGACATTGTTAACAGCGAGACAGTGACTCTATCCTTTGGTATTTCGGAATTCCATTTATGTTTGCTTTATACTGCAAAAGATGTCCGAGAAAACAAATAAAGAAGTGCAGCATCAGCAAAGATGATCTTAGCAGTGTACTCTCAGTGGCTGAACATCACATTCAAATAATCAAATTGCTCCTATTTGTTCAATTATTTAGAAGACGTCCAAGAAACAAAAAGAATATATGGTGGCAACAATGAAGTTTAATTTGTAAACATAAAAACACACATGTATATTTTAGAGAAAAACATAGAATATCAGTAGAGGAGATAAGCTCCACCACAAGTCATGTCTTACGGAAATGCATAAAATGATATACTCCTTGACCTCTAATTTATAAATTTGGTGGCTTGCCTCCATGGGAATGATAAAGCGTTTGATGCTGTTCTCGTCAATTATATACTTCAGAAGATGTCCACAATAAAAGAAAGTTACATCAAACGGAGATTAAGTTGAAATCAGAAAGTTACAACACTCAGGTAACATCGTGAAACAAATCAAGAGATAATGTTGATAGGCAAAAAGCCCTTGATATTACAAATACATAGGCAGTATTCTCTCTCCACTATACAAATTGAAGGTGGATTCTGTTAGCGGGTGTGTTTACTTCTGTTAAAATCAAATGCCAATCATATAGAATACAGACCACACACTTTCTAAAGCTAGAACGAGAGTTCTATAAAATTAGAAGAAAAAATTAGCCAATGCTTAAGCGAGAATCCAATGAACGCATGCTCGTTTGACGCCTTGGGATTCCAATCTCACAAGCATTGACTCTTGCTGCAAATCGGAGTGAACACAGGGACTCGCCAGTAGAAGAAGGATCCGGTGCGACATTGACAAACATCAATGTCTTCGAGTCGCCACCTAGACAAGGCTGATTAAACATGCAACAGTCAGAAATAATATATCAACAATCTGCATTTAGTAATGGCATAACTGAACTGAATAGGGCACATTTCAAATTCATTTGGTAACCACATATTCATCTTTTGGAAACAGATGCAACAGCGCATTGATTCTACCTTAGAGCTCAAATAAATCAGATGGAAGGCCATTCTTCATTTTAAATTGGAGCTAAAGCAATTTTACCTGGAGAAGATAAGTAAGCTTTGAGTTCCTAAATGGCACATGCTCCTCTTTCTTTGCAAGAGCAAATATAACATCACTTAAAGACGATAGACTCTTGTTGATAGCCTGAATGAAAATCATAGAAAGTATAGAATTGGTTAACATAAATTTCTATTAAAACTGGAAGTTCTAGAAAAGAGAAAAAGTTGAATCAAATACCTGAGTTTCTTTCAACCTATCTCCAGTAGACCCACTCTTGGACAGACGCTCACTGCCAGCAAGATCAATCAAGTTGAGTACGCCTTGTACTTGCTGCTCTGTGCTCTACACATGGATATGACACTATTAGTCAATATAAAAATCTAGTCTTGAAATAGGCATTCCAAATGGGATGATATAGACAATACTTTGCGATGAATGTTCTCACCTCATTAACACCGGAAATTCTCAAAGTGAAAACAAAATGACTTCTTGAAGAATTCTCGTTCATCTGAGTCTTGCCAACAGACCTACATAACACCCAAATTCAGTAAAGCAACGTTTCACAAAACACTTCTGAGTCCAAAATACAGGAAATAAAAGTTCCTCACTAGTTAACCCCAAATATCAAATAGAAGTATAGAACTAAACAGCCTATTTTATGCAAAGGTTGATGACAGATACAAAACTGATTTTAGAACATAGATGCTGAGGAAAAAGAGAAGAAATATTTTCATACCTGCTTTGTGCAGCCCGCCTTAGAAGAGAAGAAACCTTGCTACTACTATGAACATCTACAATTGTCAGGTCAGAGACATGGGTATTGCCATTTACATCATGTTTGATTGTATATTGCTTTCCGCCGTTTTCTGGTCTGGAAGCATCAAAACCTGACAAAAGGTCCCGAATTGTCTCGTTGTATATTTCAAGCATAGAAACCTAAAACATAATATGGAAACAATATCAGAAAAGAGAAACAAATATTGGGAAAAACGATATCAGAAAGAGAAACAGACTAAGTAAATAGATCAAGAAGAGTTAAAATTTCTCACCTGCATTTCATATTTCCACCCTTGTGCTTGAAGAGACTGTCGGGTCTCAAATACCTGTTCTAAGGTGCGGGGTATTAGTCCTTTATTCTCTGGACTTTCTGGGTTGCCCATCATTGTATGTGTCTTGCCAGAACCAGTCTGACCATAAGCAAATATACAGACCTGAAAAAAAAAACAGGGCAATCAGCTAATGGATCAGTTTTTCTTTGCTTCTGAATTGAATGATTTCACATATCTAAAGGAAATAAATCTTTTAATCCCTCCATTTCATTTTATAAGGCAGTGTTTGGTTGACACGGAGTTTAAGGGGGAAAAAACAAGACTTTTGGCACATTCATATAGTATCCTTAGTACTTGCGCATGACATTTTTATGTCCATATTCATTGACGGTAAAATTAGAAGTTTAAAGTTAGAGTTTCAAATATAGAAGGCCGGATAGCTTATAGACACTTGTTGTTGCCCTAGATTGTGCGCCCCCCCCCCCC
>MCJB01050574.1:263542-298780 GCA_002018475.1 Nicotiana obtusifolia
CCCCCCCCAACCTCCCCCCCACTTTGACCCTGTGTTACCCTCCTTGCTCGGATGTGGATAACACATCAGTATCCACATCAGATAAGAATATGCCACGTCATTATTTTCTTTACGAAAATTACTTCTAATAAAATCTTTACTACCGGAAACCGCCAGTAGACCTCTCTCACAGTAATTACTACCAGAAACAACCAGTAAACCTCCATCTTCACTTCCTCCATCACTATATGTGATCTCCCTGGAGTTCGAATTTTCGTCAGGTTGAAAACCTTAACAACAAGATCGGAGTACTACCAGAAAGGAAGCTTCACCACACCTCTCCATTGGCGGCGCTCTATCAGCAAGCAAACAATGTACCGGTGTCTCAAAAATATTCCTAACCCAGCCCATATTCTCTTTCCTCAACACCTCGATCTTCACCTCACAGAACCACCCACAAACCACCACCCATTTCCCCATCTTCAAGGCCTTCACCATTGCCATTATAAGAACCAAAAATCTACTCCAGTCTGATAAGGCAGAAACTCATTTCAGCAACAGAACTCGCTGCACAAGCCACCATTATAAATTCATTCCCGTCCTCCATTTTTTCCCATCACCTTCAGCCTTCACCTCTATTTATTCCACTGCCTAAAGGAGAGAGATGGTCTTGTGAAGACACCATTTTCACAGTGGTTCACAAACTAGAAAGGGAGAGGATGGAAAGAAGAAGAAGAAAATGGGGGACGGAGGCGTGGGGAATTTGTTTAAGGATACATAATTTTTAATCTTTTTTCTTTTTCTTTTGATTAATCTTTTATTTTAATATGTTTCAAGTAAAATCATTGCATTCACTCTCTTTTAAAGCATGTAACCATGCACTTTACCAAACTCATCAAAACAAAGGCCACATAAGCTTGGCCAACGGTTAGAGGGATTTAAAACACTAGTTTTAACCAGGTTCAGGTGTCGTAGTGAAATTCCGTGGAATTGGAGGGCCGGGAACGTAATCTTATGCAATTACATGTGTTTATTTTAGTTATTTGGCCAATATAGAAAGGTGCTATTTCTTTTCGGAACAGACAAAAGGAAATAGTGCCATATAAAATGAATAGAGGGAGTAGCATTTTGCACATAAAACACCAATGACCAGAAAACCACTATAGCAAAACCAAACTGTTTTCCTATAAACACATGGGAATACTGACTTGCAGTCATGCACAAAGTTTAGAAATATAATACCTTATAACCGTCAAGAGCACTTTGTACAAGCTGGGATATCTCGACAAAGACATCTTGTTGTGAAGCCTCGGGCGTGAAAACTTTGTCAAATGTGAAGGAATGCTTTTGCCCTTGAGTAATAGAAATAGCAAATCAACTTTCACAGATATTAAAGCGCAGTTAAAAGGAAATACAAATATTATCTGCTTCAATGTGATTGAAAAAAAATACTGACCATTTTGTGCCACGTCAATCCCTCTCCCTTGTGATTCCATTGAGGTAGGAAAAGAGATGACATTGGCTTCTGCACTAACACAGTCTTCAGATAATAAAGGTCTCACTCTACAGAAAACCCGTATGTTGCCTTTCAATTCCTGCATTAGAAAGATTCATAAGTGAACCTTAGGTGAACTTTTAGGATAGTTGCATATCATGTGTGCGAAATTTACCAGTATAGTATTGTGCAATTTTTTGCGAAGTTTCTCCCCTTCTACAACTTTTGTTTCTGCATCAGCAAGACGCTGGCGCAAATCAAAGATCATTTTCTTCTGCTCCTCATACTCTGTTTTTGTTTCAAGTGCTGACATGTCGGACATCTGACAAAGTGGTAAAATATTAAGAGGAATGTCATTTAAAGCTTATGAGGTATAATGGACTGTAGAAATCCCAGAAAGGAAAATGAATCTCAATATGCAGAGAGAAAGTATGTTTTCATGCCAAATTGTAACACACCTGTAACCTCTTCTCCGCAAAAGTAAGTTTTTCTTGCAGTCTGATTATTTGTTCAGATTGAGACAGACATCGTGCCTGAGGAAAAAAACCAAGAAAGATGGCTATTTACTACAAATAAATATTGCTATGAGATGTTCAGACATATAAATACAACCAGACGGACCTCCAGTTCGTTTGCCCTTACTGTCATGTTCTCTAATTCAGCAACAGATTTCCCCGTACATTCCTTACATTTTAGTAATTCAGCGTTTAGAACCTGGACTTGATACAACTGTTGATCACGATCATCCCTCATCTTTTGTAAATCTGCTCGCAAACATCCAACTTCATTTACTAATGTTTCTTTTTGTTTCACAGCCTCATCTTGAACAGCCTTTGAAGTCAGAAAGGAAAAATAAGAATATGACTCAGTAGATAATAAACAGTTCCCACTCTTCAGTTTACACAGCCTATCAGTCCAGATATGAAGCAATAAGCCATGAAAGTAGGGGTGAAGTTAGACATCTAAAGACATCAAACAAGCCAAGCAAATTACTGCCTTGGAGAAAAACACCATACCAAGAAAAACCTATAAATCATAAACATCATCTAGAAATTTGACTAGTTCCCATATTGCCATCAAATTTAGGTACCCGACCATACAGTTAGTTGTTGGTACGGGTTGCAGAAAGCAACAAACTAAGCTTTAAGCAAAAGAAAGTAGTTTAAAAATCTAGAAATGAAGTGGCATTTCAGATTGATACAGAGTAAAGTTATTTCACTATTTGCTCGATCTATAAGTGCTCAAAAAGCGGAGATCGAAAAACAAGCTGCATAGATGTTGCTAACAACAGCAAAAAGAAAACAAAAATGAAAATCTAAAACTTACTCTAGAAGAAGAGAGCTGTTCCTGCAAAGAAGTATAATGCCCCCTAAGGGTGCTGAGATTTTCAACAACTGCAGCTTTCTCCTTCTCCACACGCTTCAATGTTTCATTTGTTGAAGCAAGTTCAGACTGCAGCTTACTGTTGTACTGCTGTAAACTTGTATTGTACTCCTGTAACCGCTTGTACATTTCATTTAGTGATTGAATCTGCAGATATTAAGCACGATGTAAGTTCAACAAAGCAATTCACAACTATAATCGAGCCAAAACAATACCTTGTACAACTCCTTACCTTTTGATTCGCACTTGAATTGTCTTGTTGAGATCTCTTGAGCTCTTCAGAAACTGAAGCTTGCAGTTTCTCTGCTGCATCTCTAGCCTCTTTCTCCCTACTAAAAGAATCCATCGCTTCCTGATCAAATTGTTAAGCAATTCAGAGACAAAGTTATATTTTATATGCTACAGGACAAAGCTCTAACAAAGATCCCAAGTTAAAGAAACATGATTTTTGCCCTGCCAGTCCTACCAATTTGGCTGACTCCTCTTTTGCACACTTATCTTGCAGAGCTTCAATAGTTTTCCTCAACTCCATTATGATTGAGTTCAATTCTTCCTCTTTGGCTTTCATAAGCATCTCTAACAAAACGCAAAAAGAGCTAATATAAGTCAGTAATTCATTGTAGTAGTGGTGGAGCGAGAAATTTATACAAGGGGACTCATAAAGACATTAAAATGTCACACCTATAATTTGAACCTTGATCAAAAGCAATTTTTGAACCCCTTAGCCACTACACCAAAACTTTTCTTAATATCAAGGGGATTCAACATTCATTAATTTAAACAATAAAGACTTATTTTTTCTCTATTTGAACATATAATTTTTTGACCTAGGGGATTCAAAAGAACCCCCTTATTCTAGCCTAGCTCCACCCATACATTGAGCAGCATTAACATATACAAGAGGAACACATCGTACCCATCTCATTGCATTTCTTTTCTGCCGAGTCTAACAATGTTGTAAGTGATGCCTGTTGTGTGACATGGTTCTCTTCAAGCTGCTGGAACCACTTAATGCATAGCTTCAGTCTTCTTATGTATTCTGACATGAGATCGCACTTTTCCTAGTAGGAACAATAGAAATTAACACATCAATAAACATGATAAATCTATTTTAACATTTGTCTAGTTAATTAAATCAACATATCACACCTTCGTGTTAAACTTGTTCTTAGTTTTCAATTTCTCAGCGAGTAAAGCTTCTACATCCTCTTTAGTAAACTCAAAAGTGGGGCTATCTGAACCGGCAGTACTTGGCGGTCCACTAGTTGGAGCCAGATCTGGTTGAGTCACTGCATTCACCACTGCAAATGCTTGTCTAGTTGGTCTACCAGCGGTCACCGGCATTCTCGGAATCGCAATTTTTCTCTTCTTATCTACTGATATTTCATCTGTTGCGTACTTACTCTGCAAATCCCAAAATTTGGGAACATAAAACCGAAAAATCAAACACAAAATATATGTAACTGGAAACTATACATGCAGAGGAGAATAGAGTGTTGAAAGTAAAAGCTTTGCTTACATTGGAAGGGCTAGAATGAATTGGGGCTTTGTTCTGGTTCCTAGGAGGAGCCATTTTGAAAAAAAATTGTAATTACGAAATGGTAAGTAATGAGAAAGAGAGAGAGAAGTTAAAATCAGAGGATTTGATTTTGGGGGTGTGGGACTGTGGGTCCGGGGATTGTAATCGAAGCTATCAATACACTATCAAATACCGTTGCTTTGAATTGCAGTAAACTGAGAAAGACACACAGTGATGAATTTAGGAAAAAGATTAGAGCAAGAAAAATATTATACTCCAATTGAAGAAGAGAAACATCATCTTGTCTCTCCCTCTGCAACCCTAATTGGTAATTTGGTCTGTTTGAATCGACGGGAGTTGAGGATAAAACGACGTAGTGTCCAAGAGCGTACGCTGGGGACTGAGGAGTATTTGAATTTTTTTGAAATGGGTGCAGGCGCTAGGGGACTTTTCCATTCGTTGAAATATTCACTGCCAATTATACCCCTAACGGTCCATTTAATATCATTACTCGGACCCTTTTTTCACTTTTTTATTTTGTTTTGTAACTCCAACTTTCATTTGAAAATATCAAAATTTCATGTCTCATTACAAATATTAATTGTATGATCTTTTCACAAGAGTTCAGTACAAAATAATAGTAAAACACGAGATTTTTATATGGACATTTTCATCATTTCTTCCTATATATTTTGTTACAATTTTCTATTAATCTGTTTTAAAAAATATATAATTATATAATTAAAAATAATATAATTTAAATTTTATTTTACTTAGAGTGCCAATATCTTATAGACACAAAAATTTAATTGACATTTAAAGTCAAAGGCGGAGCTAGAACACAAGTTACAGATTCGACCGAATCAATAGCTTTAATCCAAATCCTATATTTGATTTAATGAAATTAACTAAATATGTACAAATTATTAATTTAGAACTCAGTAAGTTAAATGAATTAGAATCCCAACCCCATTTAAAATAGAATAAGATTTATGTACACATTACTTTCCCCGTATCTTATTTATGAGACTATACTAGATTTGTTGTTGTCGTTAAAATCTCAAACTGATAAGTTTCAAATTCAGACTACCTCTCTGTCTAAAAGTCACAAGTATCAAACTCTATGTTGAGTCAAATATTACCGCATAATTAAAACGAATAGTACCTTTTATCTTCTTTGCATTTTGCCGGTCGAGAATTTAAGAAATCGGCTGGACGGTTGTCCTCGAGGCTCCAGACGGTGCTTAAAAATTAATTACGACTATCAAAGTATTCCACTATGTATTACCACATCTTTTGTATATCATTATTTTATCATTTAAAATTTGTGTACTATTAATTTATTTTAGATTAAATTACGTGACACTTTTATATTGTGAGTTTATGACTCGTGAATAACCTTACTGTATTATGGAAGTTAACCCTTGAAAGTTGAAACTAATGATATAGAAAGTATATCCAGAATTGACTCATAATTATGGAGTATGTAACTAATCTTCTTAAGCATTTTCAACTGTGACAAGAAGAACGAGTAAATTTTATGGGTGGTAGTTCAACTTTGTGTTTATTATTCAAAAATCACTTTTCTATCTGATCTGAGGGCAATACGTGCATAATCATTGATATGTTTTAGTTGAGATGAATGGAAATTAACCGGAAGATTAATTAATAATTTGGGCTTAATTACCATTGAAAAAGTAAAAAGAGGTAGGTAACTTGAGTTACAAAACAGATGGAATTGATCCCTTGGCTTAACTTGCGTCCTATGGATGTCAAGAATACTCTTCTACCTTTTAGTAGCTTTTTGCCCATTGGATATATAGCTTTTCGAAGCCTCGCACTGTGGCAATGGCTATAGGTAAGTGAACACTGAGAGATAGCATTGGTAATATTTCTTTTCAGATTGGTGTTTTGTACCAATCCCTCCTGTCCTTTTCCATAAACCTTTCTTAAGGCTTCTTCATTACCCTTATTCATGTGTAATTTTCACAATTAGATAGTTTATATATTATAAGAACATTTTTTCACTTTTCTCCACTTTGAATTTATCCCTAACGTGTTTAGCGAACAATGACATAAAAGACTGTCAAGTATGCACAGCCTTTCTTATTCAAAGTTCTCATCCCATATATATTTTCTTGTCGTCACCTAATTAAAACTAAAAGAGCACAACCACGAGGGACCTTTTCCAAAACTGTGATGTTAACTGCTTGCCTTTTCTAGGTATCATTCCATTTCCTCTGCACCTTAATTATTTCCCTTTTGTTTTGGGGGGTGGGGGGGAGGTCGAAATAGTTACAGTCTGGACATGATGTTATTGACGAACTCCTTTTTCCATTTAATCAAATTTATTAAAGCTTTGCTGGTTATGGCAATTAAATAATACATAAATTATGAAATGTAAATATATTATATAGGATTTTATTAGTTGATTGCTTCGCGAGCAGGCAATGTATTCGCCAGATTGATATGTGAAAGCGTAAAGAAAAATGATATATGTGTATGCTCCAATATGTGTTTTTAGAAAACTCCTGAATTATCGTATGGTGAATTTCAGAATAAGGAATCGGCATACTTTTACGTAAAGGGAAACTGATAATGACAAAGTGAAAACATTTTCCAAGACTTAGCATGCATAATACGACATTGTTGTGGTGATACTATACGAGGCAGAGCTAAGTTAGAAATTTGTGGGTTTGGAATTATAATCTTGTAAGTTATTGAATTTTAAATTAATAATTTATACATATTAAATGAATTTCCTAAGATAAATACAGAGTTTGGACTAAAAGTTATTGGTTGAGCCTAATCCATATCTTCCCCACTATCTCCACCCATGGATATTATACATATATATACTCCATATATTAAGGCTTTGACAAATATCAGTCTTCAATCTAATGCAACAGCATATAATATAATGTAGTTTTTAATATATTCTAAGGCTTGCATATATATATATATATAAAAATAAAAGCCATACCTCACGCTAGCTTGCCAATTCTTAGGTCACTTTCAAGTAAAGAAACAAAGCATATATGTATAAACTATAAAGGGAAAAACAGGGACATCGATATATAGTTTGATAACTTCGTATCTTTGTCTTCAAAAGTTTCATGGCTAATATGTCACATAGTGCTGAACTGCTGTATCATCAACTAGTCATATGTCTTTCATGTTATTTATGTAACAGTGTTTAAAACTAATGCACTCTCATTTTGGGGAAAATTTCAAAAATAACCATATTTATAAGTGGTAATTGTATAATCAAAATTTAGCCACTTGTCATGTAAAAGATAATTTTAAACAAAAACACTGTTTAAATTCCAGAAATATTCCAGCATAATATGCTGAAGTTCGAACTTTTTACATGTGAACTTCCAGCATAACATGATGGAATTTCTTAATGTGTTGAAGTTCCAACATAATATGCTGGAAGTCCATACGCATGTGCTCCAAACTCCAGTATATTATGCTGGAACTTTCCGTGTGCTGGAGTTCCAACATAATATGCTGAAAATTCATACACATGTGCTCTAATCTCCAGCATATTATGCTGGAACTTTCAGTGTTGCGGTAAATAATGACTATTTTTTAATGACTTTACAAATGCTGACTTTTTTTCAATTACCATTCCGAAAATTGGCTAGCCCATGCTATTTTGACCTTATTTAGGGAATCAACAGTCTTTAATTTTAAATTGTTATTTTTAATATTCTTTTTAAATATTTTCAAGTGTTAGAGTTGTTATTGACATTATCTTTTATATGTAGTGTCTGAATATTCAAATTTTACACAAAAAATAAAGGAATTGACGTTCGATTATGGACAAACAATTAGCTGAATTAATTGACCATCCTACTCCAAATTCCATTTATTATCTTTGAGACGAAAGAAGTCAATTTTACGGTTGCATATTAAAAGACCAAATGGCAAAATATTAAAGTTACGAAGTTACTTCCTTCACTCCACTTTAATTGATTTCTTTACCTATTTTTATGGTCCATAATATTTAATTTTTTAAGATATCAAAAAGAAATTAACTTCTTTTTTTTCCAAAGTTGCTCTTAGAGTAAAGAGTCTAGGAGTGTTTGTTATGTTTTCAATAAACAAATTAAGATTAATATGGTCAATTTCATTGTTAAATAATACTAAAAGTATGATTCCTTAATATATGTGAGAATAGCTAAAAAAATCAAATAAAGTGGACAGGAGGGAGTATAATATTTCTTGGGCCGGACATGAATGTTGACCTTGTTTTCTGTTTTTGTTCTTCTTTCCTTTTCTTTGTGCCTATTCTCCGTTTATAAGTTTTCTAATTTCCGTTTCAAGCGAATTAAAATAATTTCTACTCAACTAAACAAGAGAAGAAACTGGACAAGACAAAGAAGCAGAACGTTCAACATTAAAGTTGTTGGCCTGCAAGAAACATTTGATCATATACCAATTCCTTTGGTAGCTGCTGGACAAGTCGTTCGCATTTTATATTGAATTTTTCGTTAAAATCGAAGGAATGCTTTTATGATTTTACTTTTTAATCCCCAGTTGGTAACACATGATACAAATTCGAAGTTAAAAGAATTAATGAAATCCTAGTTGCTGGATATATATATATATATGAGGCGATGGATTTAGAGTATCTGCCTAAACAGACAGTTCAATGACAATTAATAGCAGTGCGCTGTGCAGAGTCCAATCCTTGGGATTCTCCTTCCCTTGATAATATATGTTGTAAAACAAACAGCAACAATCGGAAAAAATCACATACATTTTGTGCTTCAATACTTTTAACCATCACATAAATTTTCAGCGTGTTTCAACTTAACCGAGATTTTTGGTTAAAAAAATCACTATACGGCCTTGAATTTATGCGAATTTGTAATTTGGTCGTTGCATTTAATGCGCAGGTAATTTAATTTGTGACCTAAGGCAAGCTGCCAAATTTTAAGAGGTGTTTGACTGATTCAAAGAAGGTAAGGATACTAAATTCTTTTTCCTATCCAACAACAGAAATTATTATAGGGAAATTTTAAAGTTAGGTTTTACACACTATCTGAAACAAACCAAATTATCTGGCTATATTAATTCACTAAATGGAGTTACAAACAACTAGAAATAACAACCAAAAAACAGCTGAAAGATAACAGAGAGGATGAGAAGACATAAATGAACCACAGAAGAAGGGGATGAGAAGCAGAACCGGGATGAGGGAATACATACACTTCATAACAATTCTTATAACCTCTTCTTTCAAACCCCTAATCTTTTTTGAAAAAATGACATTGTATTGTCACTTTCAAAATAATAATCAAAAGGTATATATCTTTTGTATATATACATTTTGTATGTTATATATAAAAATTATACACTTTTTCGACTACCGAATATAAACAGTTTCTTTTAGCTCGAAAAAAGCCCATCCTTTTTAGTAATCTAGTTTTTAATTGGGCCTGGATACCAAATCAACCTTTGTGAAGGTCTTCTGGTCTTATTTCTCGGCCCAATAGCTGCTTGTGTGACATCTTTGCTGGTTCATAACACTATCCTCCTGAAATTTACAAACACATATGAAATCGAAACTCTTCCTCAAGAGTCAAGACACATTCAAAATGGTCTGCAGTGATAGTTTAAAAACAATAAAGTTAGAGGGCTAGTTTTCGTCGGCATCATATTTGTGTTAAGTATAGCGCATGAATACAAATTAAAACTAGATTTTTTAGCTTAATTGTTACTAAGATAATGACAAGATTATAAATCTATTGTTCAAAATTCATAAAATTTTATTTATAACAAATATTGAAAATTTTAAAACAACCAATTTAGGTGCATATGTTGCTGTTTTTCTGTACTAGCATTACCACTTTCTTTTAAAGCAGATGATGCATCCGGGGATGCACCCGCTTCTTTTGCTTTATTACATTTTCGCAAAGACGTTTCAGGAACTAGATCTTTGAGATTAGTTCCTTGTAATAATCACTCTCTTGAATTCGTCTTAAATAAAAAGTTTCCGCTTTAGCAACAAAAAAAAGGCGTTACCGCTTTCCACCTAAAAACTAATTATCGTTCCTAAATGGTTCAGGAAAAATGGTTACGTAATATCAGCCTCAGCACGTTCATTACATACCAATTTACTACCTGTCCACCAATAAACATCAAGAAAGCTTGACTCTAGTGGCTTATTTTCTTGAGAAATTTCAGAAACCATTATTATTTAGTGGCTATTAATTTTTTATAGCTATAATATATATAATTACTTTTTATAGCTACTATTTAGTTGTTACGGTAGTGTATTCACTGTATGCGCGCTACTGTATTCATGAATACAATAGCAAAAGTCACCTAAAAACAGGGGAGGTTATAGTTGTACGTGACTGTATTCACATGTATTTTGCGCCATGTATTCATGAATACAGTAATGACAATCACCTTAAAAATAGGTTTGTCCAGCTGTCTAATAACTGAAATAGGATCAATTAGCGTGATACACTCCTAATATAACTCGACAAAATCAATTCTAACATGCCTCATTATCAACCCAATAAATTAGAATAATTTTTCAGTTGTATATAACTTTTATATTTAGTATGTTTCAATATTTGTTATTTACTGTTGCATTCATTAGATTCAATGTCTGTATTTGTAAGGCCCGTAAAAATTTCGCCAAGGAATTTAAGATTTCGTGGTGCCGAGGTAGGCTTACGTGCTTGAGGATTGTAGTACGGACTTTTTGGGTTGAAGAATGCACTACGCAGTTGATGAAAATTTTTTGGCTGAAGAAGGCGATTCTGCGGTCAATTCTGAAGAATGCAGTGCGGAGTTGAGCAGAGAATTTGTTGAATTTTGAAGGTTGATCTACAGTCCATTATGCGATCATGTAGTTGTTTCGTGGTCTGCACATCCGTCGCAAACTTGGCATGAAAAATTTTGGAGAGTGATTCTGCAGTCCACTCTGCGGTCACATAAGTGCTTTGCGGACCGCAGATCTGCCGCAAACCTATCCAGACCATCCCAGATTTGGGGGACCATTTTGTGGTCCAGTTTGCGGAACGCAAACGTGATCTGCGGTGCATTCTGCGACCGCAGAGTTGAGATCGGAGGGTCCATTTTCTGATTTTATAACCCGACCCAAATTTGATTAAAATCCCTCGAAGCTCGTTTTGGAGCAAAAATCTGGTATTTTTAGAAAGAAGTGAGAGTGTTCTAGAGAGAGAGAGGAGGAAGCCCCAAGTGTGTTGTTCATCAATCTTTGTCCAAGCTTTGAAATTCAACTAGAAAATCTCACAAGATCCTCACCCAGGAGGTAAGGTTCTAACCCTAGTTTTTAATTTCGAGTTTGGGCAGAAGATGAAAATTTGAGAGTGTGATTCTTGGGTATGAGCGTTCTTATTTATGCATGCATGTAAATATAAAGATGGTGGGAAGGTGATTGAGCTAATATGAGTAAACAAACTCTTGGTATTGAATGGGTTGTAGAGTGAAGGAAATCTTGTAGAAGAACCTTGTAGTCAAATTAGCACACTAAGTGTTTGATGAAATACTTAAATGAGGTGAACCCACAATTATCTTCCTAATTATGGTTCACTTTTGTTATGTTTCTAAATAGATTGAAGTTGCTAGGATTTTTGAAACATTGTAATAATATAAGGAAAGCTAAAGAAAGGTATGTTGGCTAAACTTCTCTGTTAAAATTGAATCCTATGATGTTCTTGTAAGTCCCGAGTTATTCATTATAAATTGACTATTCCAAATAAGCTTTGTGTCGAAAGATATATGTTCAAAACGTGTTCCGAAAGCTCTTGTCATATTATGATATCATGCAAGAATGTGTTCTAGTATGGGATGTGTATTAAGATGTTATGACTTCAAGTCGTGTTTCGAATGAAGGCCATTATGCCAAATTGTGTAAGAAATCTCGATGTGCTTAAGACTATTAATTACTCATGTGTGTAATAAAAGTCATGATTAGAGATGCTTTGTTGTTGATAATATGTAAAGATTGAAAGTGAAAGGAGTGAGTTGGGGATATAAAGTGTGGCCACCGTGCCAAGAATGAAAGTTATACTTGTGGACAATAGCGCCAATAAAATGATGTGTGAAAGATTATGAAATGAGCCTTGATTCAACTGTTCCAAATTGACTTCGAAAATAGAATTGTCCAAAAGCGTATGTACTCAAGTCATGTCCAACTGTGGTTGTTCTAACTAATGCTATACTTGGTAGGTATTTCCAATATGTTTTGAGTTCTTACATATTATTCTTGAGTTGAAATTGTGTATTCCCCTTTTTGGGGAAAGGCATTTCAAGAATACTCTATATGTTGATATTTATGATGACAATCCTTGAAAGTAACGAATTGAAAGTGTGGAATATGATATACGGCCACAGTGCCATGAATGAAGAATAATATGTATGGCCAAGGGAACCAATGAAATAATGATGTTTTAAGTAGTTGAAAGTACTAATGAACTGATATATGGTGTGAAAGGTTATGAGATGAACGTATTCGTACTCATGTTTCCAATGTGCTATAAACTCCTAAGCCCTCATGAGGAGCTAAATATTTTAAATGTTCTTAATGTCCTATGATCACCTATGGCAAGTACAGGCAGTATGAACATGAAATGCGGCCGTTTGCCAAAATGAGAATTATGAGGCGTTGTATGTCCCAATGGTTTCAATCATAGTATATATGCTTCTAAAATAATAAATGCAAATGACTTTGATGTTAAGTCCCCGAGAATTATGAACTTAGCTAATGACCTCAAAATGACAAGTGAGTGAATAACGAGAAGAAAGGGAGATGTCCTATGCTAAATAATGATGAACCTTAAGAAAAGAAATTGGGTTCATGTGCCATTGAAATCGACTTATTGATTCATCATACATGTGCTAATGTAATGACCTGTATTTCTCCATGATGAGCATGAACATGAAGTGTTACGATGATCCGGGAACTTACGACCTTAAAAGTAGTGTTAATCATGTCGCTTTGAGTTTATATATAGTTATGTTCATAATGATGTGTTATGAACCCTATGGAAGGTCTATGAAATGCATAGGTGTATTGTGTATGGAATCATATGGACGGTCTATGAAATACATAGGTGTATTGTGTATGGAATCCTATGGACGCTCTATGAAACGCATAGGTGTATTGTGTATGGAATCCATACGCATAGGTATATTGTGTATGGAATCCTATGGACCGTCTATGACACACATAGGTGTATTGTGTATGGAATCCTATGGAAGGTCTACGAAACACATATATGTATTGTGTATGGAATCCTATGGACGTTCTATGAAATGCATAGGTGTATTGTGTATGGAATCCTATAGACGGTCTATGAAACACATAGGTGTATTGTGTATGAAATATATAGGTATACGGTATGAATAAATACTATGGTCGGTCTATGAGACACATAGGTGTATAATATGATATGTGAACACTATGTATGGTCTATGAGACGCATATGTGTATAATATGATATGTGAACACTAAGGACGGTCTATGAAATGTATAGGTGTAAAATAAGAGAGGGATATGGACGGTCTAGTGAGACGCATTGTTAACGCAGACAATAGGTGTCACTTTCATTGCTATTATTTGTACATGTTGTTTTAATTACATTATATTTTATATCCCACACATAAATCATATGGCTCAATTGATCCCAAAAGAAGTTCAGAATGGTGTAAGTATAATAAGACTTGAAATGTGATTCTATGGGACGTTTCGTAGTTTTTTTTTTAATGTACTTTATTTGCCTCTTATTTGAGTTACCATATTTTCATATGTTGTTCTGTCTACTTTACATAAGAGTACTATTCCACATGTACTCACGTCCCTTTTGCCGGGGGCGCTGCATCTTTTAATGGATGCAGGTATACTTCTACTGGATGATATGGATCTTTGATAGGGATCTGCTTCACTACTCAGCTTATGGTGAGCCCCCTACAGTTCTAATTGGTGCTTGAGTCAAGTTTGTTTTATGTACGTAGGTATCTATTGTCATAGAAGCTCCATGAACATTGTGAGTCATGTAATTAAAGATTTGAGTTTTGTCATGTATTTTTGTTCACAGTACTTATGAGGCTACGCACCCATCATGAGAAAGATTGTAGGCCATTGAGCCAGATGCATTCAATTTAAAAGTCATGATCTAATGATGTTTTGATAAATCATGAATGAGTTATGATGAGATATTGATGTAAAGTAGGCTTGCTCGACCGGGTTTACTCGGTTGAGCACCGGCCATGCTCCCTAAGTTCGGGGCATGACAGTGTCACACTTCCTTTTTCCCGAGGGATAGGGAAATTTTTTCAATTAAAGTGACATTATTCGAAATGAGATTATTTATTTGTTTTCAGAGTCGCCACTTGGAATAATGCATTAGCGTGTCCCAAGTTACCGATTTATTTGAAAATTCCAAATCGAGGAAATTGATTTTATTTATGGTCCGCGAACACAGAAGACCGGGTAAAAAATTCTGTTAACCCAGGAGAAGGTGTTAGGCATTCCCGGGTTTCGTGGTTTTAGCACGGTCGCTCAACTATTAACGATTGGCCTAATTATCTGATTTAATGTATATTTAAAACCTATTGTGCATTTTTAACTTTATAACCGCTTTTTAATAGAATTTTAATTGCTTTTAGGATTTATGGAGTTTATTTGAATAAGTCGCGATGTCGCGCACTTATTGTTTATGTACACATTACAAATCACGTCACGTGAAACACACCCGCGATTTACAACATGTTTATGATTATTATTCGAAGTTGTGGTCGAGTGTCGTGAAACGCGCACTTGAATTGGGACTTATATATTGCAACTATGCCACGGGAACCGTACCCATAGTCACGATGATTTATTTATTTATCGTGCCTAAAGAAACTAGCGCATTTGAATTATTTTCCTAAACTAATTTTAGATTATTGTGAGGCCAAAAGTTATGGAAATCACTTTGTGGATGTAGTATACCAATTTATCACTAAAAATTAATATTGAGATGAACTACTAAAGTATTTGTGGTTCCGAAGTTATGAGGCATTTACTTATTATGAAAATATGGGCCAGCTTTTATAAAAATAGTAAAATTATTGGGCCGGCAAACTAAACTCATTGGGCCTAAATCTCATCTCCACATTAGGATTATGCCACAGCCCAACAAACAAAATCAAAGCAACTCAACACCCTACGGCCTAACCTTGTTTGAATGTTAACATTGAAGCTAAACAAATGAAATTAACATTGGGCTCAAGAGAAAAGTCCGTAATTTGCTATGCATAAACACATAGTGCGGCCATCACAACCAGTTGAGGTATCACATAAATAAAATGGCATAGAGCATAGTAGATGCTGTCAACATTTTAGATTAATTTTAAAGTAAAAACTTCGGCTGCTAATCAAATCAACACATAGTGAATCTTAAAGCTCAAATTAACATATGTGAGTTATGACTTCATAGCAAAAATTAGATTCGGCACTAATGAGACGCTTTAACACAAAAGTTGAACATAACAGACATCATACAAGACGTCCAAATCTATACATGGATGACTCAGTGCTCATTTTCATTGAAGAACATTCAAATACAACAAGCATTTTATGTGTTTAAACTTTCTGCCAGGAGAAAGAAATCAGGAAATACGCAGTAAAAGGCTGAGCACTAAAGCTCAGCTCAGCTACAAATTCAGCAAAAACAACAATATCAAACAACACTTTTCAGGACTCCAACACAACTCGAACTTCCCAGAACGTGAAGTAGAAGAAAACATTGGATCAGATTTGAAAACCATTGAATGAGTGTGACCAACTGGTGGTCAAACTCACCAATTCAAACACCTGTACCTTATTGCACTGATAGGCATCAACTAATCGAACTACTACATGAGATTTTTTTTTTTTTTTTACAATTACTTATGTCCAAAGTAAGCCTAAGTAGAATGTGCAACACATCAGTAAAGCAAACATCAACACGCCTAAAAGGAATCATATACATTCGTAAACGAACATACCAACTGAATAACTGAAAGAGCACTAGACCAATAGATTTTTATTCATTGGTTCAAACTAGATAAGTACAGAAGGTAGACATACCTATATGTAGAAAATCAACGATTAAAAGACCAAATAAAGGTCGGAAAACTAGGGAATGAAGCTCAGCAATGATGAACTTAAAATCAATCAAGAAAACACTCAGCTTAAGTTTTCTTTTCGTTCTCCTCCAGAATTTCACTCACTTTTTCTTTTGATTTTCTCCAGCCAAGTTTTAATTTGCAGATTAGTTTTTAGGATGAGTGTCCATGATTTTTGTATCTGCTCTATGAGTGTATATATGCTGAATGCTGAATGAGAGAGAGTCTAATGAGGGGAGGGAATATGTCAGCGTGAACTCAGGGAAATATCAGCGGGGAGGGGAATATTTTTTAACTGAAAAAATGCCACCTATTTCCTTCTAGAAGTGAGATATCTACTTAGGTTTGGGCCAAGTGACCTGGCCAAACGGCCCAAAACAAAGCAATCCTGGTCTTAAAGAAAAGCCTACTAGAATAAAATTGCTGTAGTTTGATACCTAATTATAATCAACAATTCAGCTAAATGCAAACCAAAATTTAACTGAACATACTCTCAATTAAACTAAATCAATTCATTAATGCAATTAAAATGGAAACTTAGTTAATAATTCAAAAAATAAAAGAAAAACAAAAAAAAAGAATAAGAAAGACGAGAAGGGAGAGATACTAATTTAAATCTTAAAGAAATTAGTGAACGAGGCAAGCAAGCGAGCAATGGTGGTGATGAACTCTAGCCGTCAAAGATGAGTTGACCGGACTCCGGTTATATTTTGAAATGGATCAAAACTAACCTAAAACGATTGCTCTTATCAAGATAGCAGTCGTTCGTGTGAGTTTCAAACCCAAACGAACAGAAAATTACTACTGAAATCAACTAAATGTGAAACTAGGTTTTTCCTGGAAATTCAGATCTGTTAATCTCTGATTTTGGTAGAGATTTCGGGCAAATTGAAAGTGAATTTGGATTGAGGAGGGGTTAAGGACTGTAGGGTAAATATTTGGGTAGATTTGGTGGTGTCCCGCCACCATGAGATGGTTTCAGCGGCTGCTTTTATGGAGAATGGAGGAGATGAAGAAGATGGGAAATGGGCGGGTTGCTAGGGTTTGGGGGGGGGGGGGTTGGGTTATAGACTCGAAGGAATTGTTTTATAATATAAAAAACAAAACAAAATTGGTTTTCAATTTTTCTGATGGATTCTTGATTGTCAATGATGCAATTCTTTTGGAATAATATATCTGTCATGTTGCACTCAGCTGGTTGTCAGTTATTCTGTGGGATTATCATCTGTCAGTAACAACTTTTGTTTTTGTGATAAGTTATCTGTTAATGTTACGCTCAGCCAACTTTGTATAATACCTATTCAATATTTCTATTATAAAGTATCATGCTAGTAAGATCAGATAAAGTTTTAGAGATGGAGTTCTGTTATGTATGCATATGTAAGCTTTTGTTAATCAATCAATCAACAAAATGAACCATAATAACTAGTTGGGTCGACTTCATGAATCATTTGTAAACATCCAACCTATTTGGATTATTTCATTCTGGTACAAAGTTAGAACAAAAGACAAATTAGGGGTTCTCTGAGACTCGAGATATTAAAATTTTCGCAGTTGTCCCCTATAGTGAAATACAAGTTATTTAACCATCTGAAAAGACTCTTGATAAACATATGAACCGACGTAAGTGTAACAATAACAATTAACTGTTAACCATAATTACTTTGTATCACATATATTATCCTTTGCTTCTACTGTGCATCTTTTAAAGCTAAATCTGCACTAATTTAGGAAGGTTGTAGGTCTTTGAAATCAACTTCATGCCATGTACTTTTAGGTTTACCTCGTCTCTTTTTATCATTTTTAATCATCATAATGTTCCACCTGTAGACCAGTGTATATGGAGGTTTTCACCAGACATGACCAAACCTTTTATACTTATTTCTCTCATTTATCCTATGTGTTATGTATGCATCCTCTGTTTGGCATGATTAATTTTGATCTCGTCCAATGTTATATGTTCGTCATCTATTTTAACATTTGCATTTTACGACATTTATCTTGTCAGTAGGTTAGGCCAAAGAGGCCGAACATGTACTCCAATATGACATTGTTGGTCTCATCGTCATTCTATGAAATTTGTCGTTTCAATTTGTTAGGTATCCCTATTGCATAATACTCTTGCATTAGTCCTACTTCCTCTTTCATGTTTTTTCCCTAGAAGATAAAATCTTGATTTCTAAATTACTGCATTTAGGCACCACTGTTCCATCCATCTCACTTCACCTTCACTCTTCTTATGTGAGCTAAACGTGCAATGCAAATGTTAACTCTTACTTCTCTTATCATTATATATTTTTTATTAAAGTGCTTCTCTATCTATCCAGCTTTCATCAGTTCCTTCGCTAGTTTTGTCAATTAACACTATGTTACATGCAAATAGCGCACAATGTTGACCCTTATCCTGTATACTATTGGTTAGGTCATCTACAACTGGGTAAACCAGTGCAATTGGAAGTAGGTTGTTGGTGTAAATCTACGATTATGAGAATCTTATATTTATCTTCTTCCACTGTTCAACATTTTGATGGCTTTTGTCACACATCCTTTATGAAGTTTATATTTATGATATAGGTGATATGGAAGCCTTTCTTTGTGACTCTCATCAAAGGACTTCTCTTGTCACTCTATTCTATGCTTTTTGTAGGTCAAATGAATATCATGTGAACATCCTTCTCTCCCTATAAGCTACTATAAATCTTCTTACAACAATAATAGCATTTGTTGTAGAACTACAAGCATAAATCCAAATGGTTCTCCATCAATCTTGTATGTTCCTGAGTTTATGTTGTATCACACTGTCCCAAAATTTCTTTGTATGACTAATAAGTTTAATATCACAACATTTCAGAAAAAAGATATCCTTTATTTAAAGATGCATTTTGGAACCAATGTACTCTTGTTATACACATATTTCCTTCTCAATAATGTTGAATGGCTTGGTTAGCAATATTACTCGAATTTAGCCAAGGCACTTTCAAACTTCTATAGAGATTCCATCTGGACCATAGGCTTTTCTTACCCTTACATTTTTCGTTCCCATCGTTTGCTCCAATAGACATAATTTGGAGAGTGTAGTTAAGATTTTTGTCTGTCAATTGCATGAATATCTATATAAGTTAATATCGTAATTTTTGTCGGAATTAACCAAAATAACTCCTCCAACTCTCTATGGTCTTATTATTTCCTGTCTAAGGAAATCATCTTTGACACTGTTAACTTGTTTCAAGTTTTTTAACCTTATTCTTTATTATTCTTGATAGCTTAAACATTTCTTTCTCCCTTCCTGCATCCCTAATACAAGTCATCTAAAGGCATACCCCTAGCTTCACTCGGCTTCACAGCTTCTCTTTTTGTTCTCTTATATTCTTCAAGAGCTTCTCCATTTCCAGCCCTTGGTAACTTCGTATACCATTCTCCTTTTTCTTGAATAGCTTTTTGCACCTTATTCAACTACAACAACTCTTGTCAACGAGGTCCTAGACCTTTAGAAACATTGAGGGCTTCATTTGCTACATTTTTAATGCAACTTAATCATTTTCTTCCATCAAGATTACTGCATTAGCTTCTAAATCTCATGCTTCCTACTTTAATAGCTTGTCTTTCAATGCTACCTATATATCCATCACCGTATTCTAGACTTTTTGCAACTCTTTCTCCTTTTTTGGCTCCACCCTTTCACTATGACCACTAGTCAATGGTGGGTGGTTATGGGTTCTTCTACTACAATATTGCAACTCTGGCATGTGGTCCTGGTACTACTTCTTGTAAGTTTGAAGCTTATTTAGCTATATTACCTCCATTCTTAAATGTTCAAGTGAGATTTTCTCTTTTTCTATCATACCTATAAAAAAAAAGTGATTTTCTTCCTTTTTCGAGGCACCATTTGCCAGTTGCCAGTAATTCTTCATCGCATACTTTTCTTCTCTGCATTCTAGCTCTCTCATAGTACAAAGCTAAGTCTAATTCAAAGTCAAAGCTGAACCCCGCCAAATGGCAGTTCAATTCTTCTTTCTAGGTGCAATAGCACATCAGGATTTCCAAATATTAAGAACTGGATTTCCCCGGCGTGAACTGATAGGGTCTCATTCTATGATACAAGTAGAATTCTTTTTTTAATAGCAGACATAGGGTGTTCTTCAGGTAAAGCAAATCCTATGATGTTTACCTTTTATCCTTTTCTATAAGAGTGCCCGGCAAATTATAAATAGCATTCCTGGTTTCACAGCCATATACTCCATATACTTGGTCTAATCCATCATTGTGTGCCCCGGTTGCTCAAGTCATTGTTTTTACCTGATAGAACTCGCACGCGAGCTCCAACTAACATGAACAGAACTTCAGATTTTGGAGAACCAGATACTAGTTCTTAGAATTTTATTTGGTTTCCTCAGCTAATCTTGTTTGCAGAGCATAGGCACTACTAATGTTGATTGTCTTCTTTCCCACCACTAGTGTAAAAGAGACAATCATATCACCAGTTCTCTTTACTTTTACAACTCTATCCTGAAGTTCTGGTTCTAGAAAGATTCCCTTCTTCATTCCTATTTTTGTCTAATCCATAATACGATGATTCATTTAGCTATGTTTCCAAATTGTCTAATCTTTTTCCCTGGCTGTTTAGTCTCTTGTAAATTCTTCTCTTTGAAGGTGTCCACTATTCTTTTAACTTTTCTGTCTGAGTCTATGTTCCAACTAACTATTCGAGTCAATCTCTGGGACCATCTTTACCTCCATCTTTCTAATAAGACGCAGGAATCATTTTCCATCTAGCACCAGATTCAGGCACCAATGCAGTGGGCCTATTTTAAACATCAGTCGTTAATGATGAAATTTTGCTTATGTTCCTCATACCAAGGCAGCAGTATCATGGAACTCCTTACTAATTTATCACAATATCCCGATGCCAATCTAGTGACAACCCAAGCACATGACACATATTGTCCATTTTGGGCGTAGGCCAACATGGATTTGTCTTTTTGGGCTACGCCACATCGAGCCCCAAAAGCAAGCATACGATGTGAACTTGTGTCATGCCTTATAAGGTTCTTCACTTTCCTCTCCCATTCCGATGTGGGATTTGCCTAAGGTGACATGTTCACCCCAGTCTAGAAGCCTGCCAGTCTAGAAGCCTGTCAGTCTTGCTTGACCCGTCCTCGTCAGCCCGCCATCCGTCATGGGCATCACATTCACCCTCCCGGGACTTAGCGTCCTCGCTGAGGTTTGCCCTACCACCTTGTCAAAGACGTGGGATTCGCCTAAATTTAGTTGACCATTGAGGTTTGCCCCACTGTCGTACTAAGGAAGATTCGGCTCTGATACCATCTTTGTCATGACCCAAGCCCATGACGCGTATTGTCCGCTTTGGCTTAGGCCGCGCGGATTTGTCTTTTTGAGCTACGCCACATCGAGCCCCAAAAGCGCCCTGAACTTGTGTCATGCCTTATAAGGTTCTTCACTTTCCTTAGCAAAAGGAGTATAAAGATTGTAAATAGATGTTATATGTGCCAGATGGAATCTGAGAGTGTGAGGCATCTTTTTTTGCACTATTCAGTAGCATCTGACATTTGGAGTATGTTTGTATCAGTTTTTGGACTTGCCTTGGCTATGCCAAACAAGGAAGCTTATGAGAGTTGGTGTTCATGGAGAGTTTGGAAATCCATCAAAAAGATTTGGTCAATGGTACCTGGTGCTATTTTTTGGAGTGTTTTGGAATGAAAGGAACCGTAGATGTTTTGATGGGATTTCAACTCCCAACCACACTCTTAATGCCACTTGCTTAATTAACTTATTTAGTTGGTTCAACCAGGCCCCTGTAACTAGTGTTGAACTTTTTTTGGATTTTGTCTGCTCCTTAGTTGTCCTGTAAGTTTTTTTAAGTGTTGTATATGAGCTCAAACAATACCTTTATGTAGTAATTTTTGCTATGCATCTTCTTGTTGCCATTTAATGAGATTCCCTTCGTAAAGAAAAAAAAAGGTTCTTCACTTTCCTCTCCCATTCCGATGTGGGATTCGTCTAAGGTGACATGTGCACCCCTTCTTTGGAAGCTTGCGAGCCTAGAAGTCTGTCAGTCTTGCTTGACCTGCCCTCCGTCATAGGCATCACATCTAGCTCGTATCTAGGTGAGCATGATCGCACGAATTCGATTTACAGATGATTCACCATAGCTCGACTATTTTTATAGGTTGTCAACTTGTCACAACCATTCTCCTTTGCTCTGGACCTGCAAGTTGACATGGATAGAGTTATATGTTTATGCTTGTAAAGACGTTCAGTTGTATGGTACTAGTATATGGGGTTGTATATCAAAACCTAATGTGTGCACCTTTGATCTCCTACGACCTCCTAGAAATACTATTAAGACATTTAATGAGTAATGGGTACCAAGAGTGTGGCGTTGGTCAATGTAGTGGGTGCAAACCATGCAAACCAGGATTCAAATTTTAACAGAGACAACATTTGGTGATTTCTTCTAATCAGGCTAAGTCTTGGCGGACAAAGTTACCGAGTGCCTGTGCGGGTGGAAATTAGCAAGTACTGGTGGAATAGTAGAAGGTGTATGCAAGCAGATCCCTACGCCACCGTTATAAAAAAGATAACAAAATGCTTTTATTGAATTTGTAGGGGCAAGATGCATAAATTTCGCATTGGGTGGAAGGCGGTAATGATGTAATTTATTGTCTTCTTTTGGCCTTGCTTTAAATCCAAGTAGGATGCTTTCCTCAGAAAATTTGAATTTCTGCTGTAGCTACTCCCTGAAATAGCAGCCCAGAAAAAGCATCAAAAGACTATGGCTATGGCTAGGGCCTGCGCTACAGTATGCTTCAAATTTGTATCTCCATTTGTACAAAATATATAACTGGGCACTAAAATATCTACTGAAAAACCTAAACAATTGAATTTAAGCAGATGTTGTATTTAGATCCAATCTCTTTTTCATTTATCTCTTTAACAACTGGCTTAGGGTATTATAATATTCATGTAATTAACACAATGGTGTATATAATACAGGAGTTCTTGTCTTCTTTTTTCTGCTGGGATTTTTTGGGCTCATACTGCACTGCTCCTCCCTTAATAGCAATGATCAACACATGGCTGGATGTCATAACTGTTGTTATGGCTGGGGAATGTGGGATCTTTTTCCTGCGTCAATGGAAGCATGCTTAGCTTTGGTTGTTGTGTTTGTTGTCATCCTTGCCATTCTTGGCATTGCATATAGTTTCCTTGCAGCCACAATGGCCATCCAGCGGATCTGGCAAAGACACTACCACATCCTAACCAAGAGAGAACTTACTCAGGTGCGATAGCTGTACCTTGGTCTGTCCCAAAAAGTATTTTTTCTTTTTTCTTTTTCCTGGGTTCAGTTGGATGCTAATGATTGTGTTCTTCACCACTTACCGAAAAGTTCGTGGTCTTCATTAATAAAGGTGTATATTTCGGTCATCTTTGATGGTCGCAACCCAGAATTCTTGTTAACTTACAGAAGGCTGTAAAAACAAGTTCCAAATCTGCTTTCCTTTTTTTTTTTTGTTCATCTCCCAGTTAGGGGTTTGCATCCTTCTCCTTCTCGCTCCGTATTTCAAAAGAACAAATCTATTACTCCCTCTATTTTAAAAAGATTGTCTTAGTTTGACTTAGCACATTCTTTAATAAAGAATGGAAGACTTTTGAAATATGTGGTCTTAAATAAGTCATAGCATTTATGTGCTTGTAAAAACTTTTGAAACTTGTGGTCTGAAACTTGCCATAGCATTTGTGTGGCTATAAATGCTTCCTATTAAGGAAATATTAAAAAGTGGCAATCTTTTTGGAATATACTAATAAGGAAATAGTGTCAATTTTTTTGAAACAGAGGGAGTACTTGACTCGTGCGTGCATCAACCTAATAACCAACTTGGGTTGGTGAAATTGCATCAGGAGTCAGACTGGTTTTATGTCTGAATAATCATTAAATGTTGACTAGTAATGATAATCACACCCAAGTGTCGATCCATCTCATGGAATAGTAGAACATTAAGTTATCCCGGCCATGTAAATAATCCGACTCGCTGCAAGCATCTTGTTCTTATCTTTCCTAGTGGAGCTAACACTCCAATGCTATGGCATCGTGATTGCTTCCTGTTTTATTAGCACAGTTAGTTGATATGCTCACTCTTTGAAAACATTGTAGGAGTATATAGTGGAGGATCTTCGTGGCTGTTACACTCCTCCAAAACTGGATATAGAGCATGAAGAACGCCTAAAAATGCTTAACCTTTTGTAGAGAGGATAGCTGGATGCACTTCCTCCATTTGATTGTGTTTGACATCATTTGACTGGACAGGATTTAATATTTAAGTTAAATTTTGTTTCCTGTAAATGTAAATGTAGTGGAACGATGAATATATCTGTTCACATATTGTATGATAATTTAAAGAGAAAATACATAAGTTGCAACATGTAGTTGTCAGACAAAATAATTCAGACTTAACCTTTAGGGGCGATCAAATAACTTCCCTGTACTTGTTCAAAGTGAAATTATTACCCCCTTAAATATTGAACTAACCTATGTAGTAAAGAACATAATTCCTGTGAATCTTTAATTAGCTAAAGCTTATAATTTTTACACGGCAACAGAACCTTTTGGCAATTAGTGTGGGTTTGATGCTTCATCATTGCTTTGGAGTACCTTCAAGGCGAGCTCATCAATGGCGTTTTTCAAACATTGCTGGAGGACCTCAGCAATAATCACCGTATTTTCTTTCCACGAATAATTCAAGTGTTATGTTGATATCTCTTCAATTGACTTGATTGAAGAATTACTGTGTGTGGAGCCGTGTAATGCGGATCGCCAATCCTAGGCCAGAATAAGTTAGCGGGTCATCGATAGCACATGCAAAAAAGGAGAATTACGATCCTTACCTAATTGATCTATGGGAATGATGCAAAGCCATAGATCTTTCATGGATTATGAATTGTGTCTCGAAGAATTTGCTCAGTAGGATAGTTTACTCTTAAAATGCTTCTGGTTTTTGGGCTGATTTAAAGGAGCGATGTATGGGGTCGAATTCGATCGCTTGCATAGGGAATATCGGTTTCGAATTCGTACGACCGGCGTCGATTGAAGTCACTGCTCGATAGGCCTCGAGACATCAAGAGGTGAAGGCCAAGACCGGATTCCATCGGAACGGAGCTCGAAGCCAAGGCGCCCGACACGCGATCGTTGAGGTCGATTAGGGTAAAATACCTTAGGGTAAAATTATCAGATTTACGTAACTGAAGGACCAAAAATCCCGTGATACGTAAATATCTCGGCGGGAATCACGACATAAATCAGTAAAGACGTTGAAGCCATTAATTCTAGGGATATTTTACCTTGTAGATAGATTTTTTTTACCTTGTATAAGACTCATTCCCGTCCCTATATAAAGGAGCAGCACAATTGTAAAAGGGAGAAGACAATCAACGATCAATATACAAAGTACTGTCGCTTCTAATTGTTTTCTTTATTAATTTGCTTTACATTCGTCTATCTTAAAGAATTCTACCACAGTGAAGCTATTCTACGTTGGTGGTTTGTATTCTTTCTCAATTTACTTATTGAATTCAGTCTTTATTTTCATTCATCCTTTAGTTGTATCAAACCAAATCACGTGTCCTTAAAATCACGTACAAATTTAATTGTTATCCGAAGCCAAGGGTAAACAGTTTGGCGCCCACTGTGGGACTAAGGATAATAGTGAATGTTTGATACAATTTTCTGTCACACAAATTATTTTATGCTTGTTCTTTGGAGAACTTTTCGATTTCAAGTTACAATACAACCATGTCACATTCACAATCTGTGCCTCCATACGTCGATGGTGAGTTTGACCACCAGTGCGAAAACAACAACGTAACACCCGGTGATGAAGTTTCAGTCGACGCTAATTCACAAATAGCGGTCGATGTGGATCGGATTGCTGGCCCATCAAATAGTGTTCGTAGAAAATACCGTTCAACAACTCAAAACGACGAAGGGGACGGGATTAACCTTAGGATGATCTTCAACATGTTGCAAGCCCAGCAAGCGGCCATTGCCCAACTGCAAAATCGGAGCCAAATTTTGAATAAGGTTGAGGCCGACCCCTCTCGGGGAACCATCCCCGAAAATGAACCAATCGCAGAAGAACCGAGCGAAGGCGGATCGGGGGCGAATTCCGGGATCATGAAGATGCTCGAAGAACTGACCAGACGAATCGAGTCTGGTGAGAAGAAGATCAAAGTCAATGACAAAAAAGTGGAGACATATAATTCGAGGGTGGATCAAATCCCAAGAGCACCCCCGATATTGAAAGGCTTAGATTCCAAGAAATTCGTACAGAAACCTTTCTCGTCAAGCGCCACTCCAAAACCCATACCGAAGAAGTTTCGCATGCCGGAAATTCCCAAATACAACGGGACATCTGATCCAAACGAGCATGTGACAGCGTACACGTGTGCCATAAAGGGAAACGACTTAGAAGATGATGAGATTGAGTCCGTTCTCTTGAAGAAATTCGGGGAAACCTTGTCAAAGGGAGCAATGACTTGGTATCACAATTTGCCCCCGAATTCCATCGATTCTTTTGCCATGCTCCCAGATACCTTCGTAAAAGCACATGCAGGTGCCATCAAAGTGGAGACGCAGAAATCGGACTTGTTCAAAGTTAGACAAAGGGATAACGAGATGCTTGGGAAATTTGTATCTCGCTTTCAGATGGAACGGATGGACCTGCCACCGGTCACTGACGATTGGGCCGTACAAGCCTTCACCCAAGGACTCAACGCTCGAAGGTCAATGGCTTCGCAGCAGCTTAAATAGAGCTTGATTGAATATCCGATCGCCACATGGGCGGATATACACAATCGATATTAGTCGAAGATCAGGGTCGAAGATGACCAACTTGGAGCCCCTTCAGGATCTACTTACCCCATCAGAGCTCATGATAGGGTTCAAAGGGATATTTATCGAGAACCTAGGTCGAGCAAAGACAGGCATCGACCATATCCTGGGGACAGGAAAGTCATTCCAGCAAGGCAGGGCTCCCCGAGACGAGAAAGGAGGAATGATCATAATCCGAACAACCGAGGACCCTTGGTGAGAAACAACTTCGAGAGAACCACTGGCCATCGAGAAGCACCGCGACTATCCGAATACAACTTCAACGTCGATTCCGCTACTCTCGTGTCGGCCATCGGTCGTATTAAGGACACTAAGTGGCCTCGACCGCTGCAATCGGATCCTTCCAAGAGGGACCCCAGTTTGATATGCAAATATCATGGTACGCATGGGCACAGGACAGAAGACTGTTGACAGTTGAGAGAGGAGGTGGCACGGTTGCTCGAAAATGGGCATCTTCGAGAGTTTTTGAGCGAGTGAGCCAAAAACCATTATGTGAACAGGAATAAACCAGTGAACCAGGAGGAACCTCACACACGATCAATATGATCATCGGCGGGGTAGATGCGCCCTAAGGTCCAGTATTAAAGCGCACTAAAATATCCATTACCCGGGAAAAGCGCACCCAGGATTATGCGATGGAGGGAATCTTGCATTTCAGCAAGGAAGATGCAGAAGGAATCATGCAACCTCACAATGATGCGTTAGTAGTATCGATGCTTGTACATAAAACAAAGGTAAAGCGCGTACTGGTCGATCCTGGTAGTTTGGCCAACATAATCCGATCATGGGTTATCGAACAGCTCGGGCTGACAGACCGAATTATCCCTATAGTTCAGATTCTCAATGGATTCAACATGGCGTGCGAAACGACCAAAGGCGAAATAACATTACCGGTGAACATTACCGGTACCATTCGAGAAATAAAATTCTGCGTGATTGACGGAGACATGAGGTACAACGCCCTACTCGGGAGACCGTGGATTCACGATATGAGAGCGATACCCTCAACACTACACCAAGTGTTGAAATTCCCATCGAATGATGGGATTGTAACAGTTTACGGGGAACAGCCTGCTACGAAAGAGATGTTTACAGTAGAAGAAGCAATACCGATACCAACAGCTCCTTCCCAAAGGATCAAATAGCAATCACAGGCATCGCCTTCGACAAACGAAGGTGAACAACAGCATCTCGAAGATGACAACTACGGGGTTCCCCGGTCATTCGTCGGTCCCGATGAATCCGACACAACTAAATCAACGGTCGAGGAACTCGAGCAAATTTCACTCCGAGAAGACTCGCCGGATCGAAAGGTATACCTGGGATCGGGCCTAAGTTCCGAGCTCAAGACAAAACTTATACAATTTCTTATAGCTAATGAATATACTTTCGCTTGGTCTCATCTCGACATAACAGGTATACCACCGGAGATCACGACCCACAAACTAAGCATCGATCCGAAATTCCGGCCGGTCAAGCAAAAAAGGAGGCCTCAATCCGAAGTCAAACAAGCATTCATCAAGGATGAGGTAACTAAGCTTTTAAATATAGGGTCCATTCGGGAAGTTAAATACCCAGAATGGTCAGCAAACGTAGTTGTAGTCCCTAAAAGGGGAAATAAATTAAGAATGTGCATAGATTATAAGGATTTAAACAAGACATGCTTTAAAGATTCTTTTCCTTTGCCCAATATCGATCACATGATCGATGCTACTGCTGGCCATGAGACCCTTAGCTTTCTCGATGCTTACTCTGGCTATAACCAAATACGAATGGACCAGGATGATCAGGAAAATACATCCTTCATCACTAAGTATGGTACATACTGTTATAACGTGATTCTATTTGGGTTAAAGAATACGGGGGCCACTAATCAACGCCTAGTAAATAAAATGTTTGAAGAACAACTAGGAAAAATAATGGAGGTTTACATTGATGATATGTTAGTTAAGTCCCTGCGAGTAGAGGACCATTTGAGCCATTTGCAGGAGACGTTCGATGTGCTGAGACGGTACAACATGAAGTTGAACCCGGAGAAATGCGCATTCGGTGTGGGCTTGGGAAAATTCCTCAGTTTCATGGTCTCGAATCGAGGAATAGAAATCAACCCCGAAAAGATCAAAGCCATCGAAGACATTACAATTGTAGACAGTGTAAAGGCCGTACAAAAGCTGACAGGCTGGATAGCCGCTTTGGGTTGATTTATCTCGAGATCGTCTGATAGGAGTCACGGATTTTTCAACCTGTTGAAAAATAAGAACAATTTCTCGTGGACTCCGGAGTGTCGGCGCGCGTTAGAAAAACTTAAGAGGTACCTCTCTAGCCCACCTTTGCTGCATACACCAAAAACAGGTGAGCGACTATACCTCTACCTTGCCGTCTCAGAAGTAGCAGTAAGTGAGGTCCTGGTTCAAGAAGAACAAGGTAC
This sequence comes from Nicotiana obtusifolia, assembly GCA_002018475.1. Classification (NCBI taxonomy): domain Eukaryota; kingdom Viridiplantae; phylum Streptophyta; class Magnoliopsida; order Solanales; family Solanaceae; genus Nicotiana; species Nicotiana obtusifolia. The sequence goes on from MCJB01050574.1 coordinate 293,394, forward strand.
ACAGTTTCCTATTTATTACGTTAGTAGAACCTTAGGCGAGGCCGAAACTAGATACCCGCTTTTAGAAAAATTAGCACTCGCTTTATTGAGTGCCTCCAGGAAACAAAAACCCTACTTCCAATGCCATCCCATATGTGTAGTAACGACTTACCCACTGAGAAATATAATACACAATTCCGAGCTATCCGGCCGATTGGCCAAGTGGGATATCAAAGTAAGCGGGTACGATATCGAGTATCGGCCCCGAACTGCGATTAAATCTCAAGTGTTGGCGGATTTCGTCGCTGATTTTGCGCCGTCGCTAATACCCGAGGTCGAGAGAGAATTAATGATTGAATCAGGGACTCCTTCGGGAGTGTGGACTCTGTTCACTGGTGGCGCCTCGAACGCGAAGGGATTGGGGCTTGGTATCGTGCTAAAGCCCCCGACTGGGAATACAATTCAACAGTCTATCAAGACTGTAAAATTAACTAACAACGAAGCAGAGTATGAAGCTATGATTGCAAGTTTAGAACTGGCCAAAAGCCTAGGAGCGGAGATAATCGAAGCCAAGTGCGATTCCCTCCTTGTAGTCAATCAAGTGAACAAGACTTTCAAAGTCAGAGAAGGGCGAATCCAGAGGTATTTTGACAAGCTTCAAGTCACACTGCATAGGTTCAAAGAATGGACCTTGCAACACATATCTCGAGAGCAAAACAGTGAGGCCGACGCCCTCGCCAATTTGGGATCATCGGTCGAAGATGATGAGATCGAGTCCGAGAAGTCGTACAACTTTTGAGGTCGGTGATGGAGGAAGGCCATGCCGAAATCAATTCAGCGAGTTTGACCTGCGATTGGAGGAACAAGTATATAGAGTATCTCAGCTCGGGTAAGCTCCCTTCACCCCAGAGAATCGAGAACATTACGCACAAAGGCAGCTTGATTCTGTTTATTCGATGATGGAACCCTATTCAGAAGGACATTTGGTGGCCCCCTCGCAATATGTCTGGGACCGGGTGACACCGAGTATATTTTAAGGGAAATACACGAAGGCACATGCGGGAATCACTCCGGCATCGAATCCTTGGTTCGTAAAATAATCCGAGCCGGCTATTATTGGATCAACATGGAAAAAGATGCAAAGGAGTTCGTTCGCAAGTGTAACGAATGCCAAAGGCGCGCACCGATGATCCACCATCCCAGGGAGACGCTGCATTCGATCTTGTCGCCGTGGCCATTCATGAAATGGGGAATGGACATCGTCAGCCCTCTACCCTATACGCCAGGTAAGGCTCAATTCATTCTTTTTATGACTGACTACTTCTCCAAATGGGTTGAAGCGCAGGCATACGAGAAAGTTAGGGAAAAGGAAGTGATCGACTTTATCTGGGATCACATCGTATGTCGATTTGGGATGCCATCAGAGATAGTGTGCGATTATGGCAAGCAGTTTATCGGTAGCAAAGTGATGAAGTTCTTCAAAGACAACAAGATCAAAAGGATCCTATCGATGCTCTATCACCCTAGCGGCAACAGACAAGCTGAATCGACCAACAAAATCATAATTCGAAACCTAAAGAAAAGGTTAACCGACGCGAAGGGAAAATGGAAAGAAATATTGCCTGAAGTTTTATGGGCATATCGCACAACCGAGAAAACTAGCACCAGGGCCACTCCTTTCTCTCTAGTGTACGGTGCTGAAGCATTGATACCAGTCGAAGTAGGCGAACCTAGTATTAGATTCCGCTACACAACCTAAGAATCGAATCGCGAGGCTATGAATACCAACTTGGAATTATTGGATGAAAGGAAGGAAGCAGCCCTTGTTCGAATGGCCGCCCAAAAGCAAAAGATTGAGAGGTACTACAACCGGAGAGCGCATCTGCGACACTTCAACATCGGAGACCTAGTGCTCAGAAGAATCACACTCAATACTCGAGACCCGAACGAAGGGAAGTTAGGGCCGAACTGGGAAGGGCATTACACCATCTTAAAGATCACCGGAAAAGGATCTTACAAACTTGGAACAATGGATGACAAACAGTTGCCGAACTATTGGAACATAAACCACCTGAAATGATACTATTGCTGAGGTATGAACTTTCATTCTTCGTTTGTTTGTTTTATGTTACTAACACCTGTAGGTATCAAATGAAGTAACTATGAGCCGGGAAGCACAAGACATTAGGACTGAAAGCACGCGTTGCACTCTTTTTCCCTTCGACCGGTTTTGTCCCAAATTGGGTTTTACGGCATGGTTTTTAATGAGGCAACCAGGAATCGTGCTAACTTAGATCGGTCGCATATCGAAGGCAATAATGTTTGGTGCTTAACTTCGATCGACCTTAAATATCAGAGGATTGCTTAGCTACTTCAATTCATTGCTTAGCTACTTCAATTCGGGGGAACTTCTCATAGATCATTAGAAGTCGATTTAAGGGTCAAACGGTCAAGAGGACCGTGCCCAAATAGATTAATCTACCCCCTAAGCAAATTGTACAAGCACTTGAATGCTAATAAAAGTTCTTTGGCACCGATATCTTGTCTTCGAGCCCAAGGGCCATTTCGATTTTCGTTGCATGATCGAAAACTAACATTGCTCAGAGTTTCATACGAAAATCAAAGGGGAATAGGACCTGTTAAGGCAAACCCTGATTTCTTAAAAGGCTAAGGCCGAATTGAATCAATGAAACTCGAAGGGGATAAGACCTACTAAGGCAAAACCCCGATTTCTTAAAGGGCTAAGGCCGAATCGAGTCAATAAAACTCAAAAGGGAATAAGACCTACTAAGGAAAAACCTCGATTTCTTAAAGGGCTAAGGCCGTATCGAGCTAATAAAACTCAAAGGGGAGTAAGACCTGTTAGGGCGAACCCCGATTTCTTAAAAGGCGGCCGCATCGAGCTAATGAAACTCGAAGGGAAGTAAGACCTATTGAGGCAAACCTCGGACCCTTTTCGAATCTTAGGCCTTACCAAATCGTCCGAAGAAAGGGAAAATCTGCTAAGGCATATCTTGAAATTGGCTAAGTCTAAACTAAGCCTGAAGAGCAGAAAATTCTACAAGTTGAATCATCGGTTCTATGTACGAAGAATCAAAATAAGTCAAACAAGGAAGGGAAATAAAGGGAGATCTTTATATATATATGAATGACGTATGTTATAGAAATGGGGATTTCAAAAAAAAAAGATGTCTTTATTCGGAATTCTCGGAGTCTTCTTCTTCTTCTTCTTCTTCTTCTTCTTCTTGGAAGGCCCGTTTTCTGGCTTCGGCTTCGATCTTTTTTGCGTCATCGATCTCGGTAGATAGATTGAAGCCCCGAGTTTGTAACTCTTCAAGACCAGAAAGGCGGGTTTGGCACTTGGTATATTCGACCAAAATCTTCGATTGTTCCTGAGCAGCCTCGGCATCGGCCCTGTATTGGGCTATTAACTCATCGGCCTCAGCTTTGGATGTAGCAACCTTCGATTTTGCCAATTGGAGCTCGTTGACCAAAATGTCATGATCCGAAGTGAGCGCCTCGACTTGGAATTGAAGCTCATCGGTGCTTTTGGTCCCGATTTTCTCTTTTGCCTCCGATAATTGATTTTCCGAAGAAACCATTTGAGCTTGGAGGGCCTATTTTTTCGAAGTCAGCAAATCGGTCTTGGTTCTCCATTCATTTATTTCTGCTTCGGCCCCACTCATCGCAGATTGGAATCGATTTATTTGGTCAAGTTGTTGCCCCATCTGGTCGATCATGCCAGAATTTTCTTTGCGCACAAAGTCTAGTTCGGCCCGAAGGGTCGACATCTCCCCTTCGAGCTGCTCACGACGTTCCTTTTCTTCCCTTTGCCGGAGAAAAGCCTCATGATGAAGCACCAAGGCCTACAAGTACAAAAGAAAATAAGACAGTTAGTCAAAGTTTGAAATGTAAAATGGCAAACACCAGACAAGGCTTATCGGAAGTTTACCTTATTTGATGCTTGTTGAGCCTCATTGAACAAGCAGGCTTCATCCACCTCGTCCATTGCGGCTTGATCTTCTTCGGTCACCAGGCACCGAAGATAACTAGCCACCCCCACAGGCGCAGAAAGGGCTCTACCATCTTCGGGAATGGCAAACCTTATTATTCGTTTTCGATTAGGGTTTGAACTCGGAGCAGGAAATTTATCGACCAATATATATTGTATTTTGGGATGAGGTTTTGATGATATTGTATCCCTTTGAGTCTAGTTTCTTGTGTTTAAACCGTTCATCATTCTCACATTTGAGAACTAAGTTATGATTGTTTTACTAAAGGGTGGAAGAGTAGTATTTGGTCATCATAATGTTGTAGGTTACATCACTACCGCGATTGGAGGGGAGGTGTGTGGAGGGGGGGGGGGAAGGGGGACACACGGGGTGCCGATGGTTTTTCACACTATAAATAGAGCCCACTTTGTGGTTTTGATATTTTTCTTCAATTTTGGAGCATGAAATCTCAATTTTGAGGGGTTGACCTATTTTCAATAGCCACGATGGGTTAAGTGATTCTAACTCACATTTATCTTCAAGTTGAGGATCAATCATTTACTTTAACATGAAATCAAGGATTTGTGTAACGACCCGACTGGTTATTTTGAGCTCTAGCATTCCATTACGTTATTTGAGACCTTTATTACTCCATATGATGTATTATGACTTGTGAGTATGGTTGGTTTTGTTCTCCGAGAGATTCGGCAGTGGTTTGGAAGAGTAATTCTTAATTTGAAAATATTAAGTTATAAGAGATGATCAAGGTTTGACTTTTGTATAAACGAATTTGAATCCATAATTTGATGATTTTAATAGGTTCGTATGGCGATTTTGGACTTAGGTGTATGTTCGAATTTGGATTCGGAGGCTCCTAGAAGGTTTTGGTTCTATTTGTCGAAAGTTGGCTATTGAAGAATTGGAGAGTTCTTACGTTTGACCGGATGTTGACTTTGGTGTTATCTAACTTCAGTAATGGTTTTGAGACCTTGCATAGGTCATAATGAATGATATGAACTTGTATGCAAAGTTTGGTTGTAAATGTCTAAGTTTGATTCAAACGTGTTTAGCGTAGTTGCAATACTCGAAAGTTAAGAGATGGATTTTAGTCTTTGATTCTCGGTTTTGATGTTAGTTGTGTAATTTTGAGTATTTGGATAAGTTTGGATAAGGTACCCAGACTTGTTGCTATGATTGGAGGGGAGACCAGCGGGCTCGGGTGTGATTCAGGGTGGTTTCGGACTATTTCGTTTGAGTTTTGCATTGCTGGTTTTCTGGTGCAGGGCAATATTTGGCGATCGCGTTGAAGAGAAGTGGGCAGGACATTTTGCTCATCGCGTTCGCGGGCATGGAGACGCAATCGCATAGTGTGGAGGAGCTGGTCTTTGCGTTTGCACAGTGGCTCTCGGGTTCGCT
>MCJB01050574.1:298800-356453 GCA_002018475.1 Nicotiana obtusifolia
GGGGGGGGGGGGGGAACCTTTGGCTTTCGCGATCACAGGGTGTATTTCGCGATTGCTTATGATGTTTCTAGCAGAAGAGCTTCTGTTCTTCACTATCTCATAATTTTGGATCACGATCGTGAAGGTCTTCATTGGGCAGCATATAATAAGTGGAATTTCAGAATTTTGCCCATTCTTTCATATTTTTAGCCCTAGACTTCGAGAAAGGCCATTCTTTAAGAGGTTTTCCACCCGAGGCAAGAGGGTAAGTGTAAGGACCCATAAATTTTTGCAAACAATTTGAGGTTTTATGGTGTCGATGTAGGCTAATGTGTTTGGAAGGTTGTAGGTACGGACTTTTTGGGTTGTGCAATACATTGTGGAGTTGGTAAAAAATTTGCATGAATTGGTGTTTCTACCGTCCATTTCGCGACCGCGAATCAGTTTTGCTGACCGCAGAACCATTGCAGATTTGACCAGAAGAAGCTCAATTTTGAAGGCTATTTTGCGGTCCAATGTGCGACCGCATAATCATTTCACATACTGCATATCCCTCACATTGCAGCAAGGGAAAATTTTGGGAGGAGATTCTGTCGTCCAATGTGCGATCACGGAATTGATCTGCGGACCGTAGAATCAACCGCAGACTTGATCAGGCCAGCTCAATTTTGGAGAACTATTTCGCGGTCCACTTCACGGACCGCATACCTATTTTGCGGTCCCATCTGCGATCGAAGGCCCGACTCAGAGGGTTAATCTTTGAGAAATTTTACCCGACCCGTTTCTAATAAAAGGCATTATGGGTCATTTTGGAAGGCATAAACAGCTATTTTAGAGAGAGGGGAGTATCTTAGAGGGAGGAAGAAGCTCCAACCATTTTACTCCTTAATTCTTGCACAATCTTAAAGATTCAAGGAAGCTACTCACTAGGTCTTCAACCAACCGGGTAAGTTCTCGCTCCTAAGTTTTCGTACAATATTTATAATGGGTTTAAGTATGATTTATATTGATATGGCTTACAGGATGGTAATCGGAAGCCAGAAGCCCCAAACTCGAATGTGGGTGTATGTGGGGGCTAAGAAGTGTGATTCTTGAAGTTTGAAATAGATGGTTGGGCATGCATGTGCTAGTAAAGGTTGAGAAGTGTTGTAGGACTGCGTAGATTTATTTCTTGTTGTTGAAATTGGTTTTTAGGAGAGGGAATTCCATAATAGAACCTGGTAGTTGATTTTGTGCTTAGCGTTTGATGAAATGCAAATAATGGCTAAGCCTATGAATGCCTCCCTAATAATTATTCAATTTGGTTATGTTTCTATAGATTGAAGTTACTAAGAGTAGGGGAACATTGTAGTAATTTCAAGGAAATCTCAATCGAGGTATGTTGGCTAAACTCCTTCCGTAAAATCGGATTCCACGAATTCCTTATAAATTCCAATCATGGTTTGTTCAAGTTCCTATTTCTAATGTTACAAATTGCTCCTAACAATTGGTTTACCCAGATGCTTATGTACTCAAATCATGTTCCAATTGCCCCTATTATATCACTATCCTTTGGAAGAATTTTTCAAGTATGGTTATTGTATCTAATGCCTATGATTTGAATTCATGTTTCAATTGCGATTCACTATGCCCTCTTTGTGGAAGAAACTCAATGTGTTTAAGGCTCTTATCATTCATGTATTTAAAGTCATCATTTCCAAAACATTCTACATATTGATGTTTTATGATGATCTTGAAAGCAAAAGAAAGGGAAGTATGAAATGTGAAATGCGGCCATCATGCCAAGAATGATGATTTACATGTGTGGCCAAGAGTTCCAATGAATTTAAAGGAAGTATGAAAGATTATGAAATGAATATGATTCTTTAATATGATAATTATTTTGGGAGTATTGTTAAATCACTGAGGAAGGCTGGGTTATAAATGCCCAGGCCCGAAGCTACACGTGCCTGTGTAGGAATTGATTTAGGGGTGAGTCCCCATTATATTATATTGAGATTATTCCCCTTGATTGGGATGCGTTGATAGCTAGCAAGGACCATATCGACCCACATGACGTTGTGGTGAGGTGACTTAGTTGATTGGATGGGGATCAGACGCCATGCCGCGCTCATAGTTGTATTGTGTTCTATGTCCACCCGCATACATTAGGGTGAGATGTCTTAGCCAATCGCGCGGGAATCAGATTCTCATGTGTATGGTGGTGTGTCGGTACTAAGGATCTCCCAACCTAAATTATTAATGCTTACTTGAAGGTTTACTTTGTTTTAACTTGGCACTAAAATAAGTATTGACTTTTCTTACTATTTCCATGTTTCTGTCCTATTATGTTGGCATTCCATTCCATGAGAGGGTATTTACCTTTACATAGTAGTACTATTCCATATCTATTAACGTCTCTTTTGCCGGAGGCACTGCATCTTTAATGGATGCAGGTGGTTCCTCAGCAGGTAGTACTGATCGTTGATAGCATCATACCCTCTTCTCAGCTGATTTGTGAGCCCTACTCTACACCAGGGCCTTGTGTCGTTTTAATTTTCTTGTAGATTCCTTTTGAGTTATATCCAGGGGCTTGTCACCGGCACTTTTGTACTACTCTTCTATTTCATTTAAAGGTTTCGTAGACATGCTGTGGGTTGTATTTTAATTTGGGAAAAACAAACTAGAAATGTAGTAGTTGTCAAACATGTATCCACTTTTAAACTATGAACGTGTAATATTTTGGAAACGATAAATGAAGTTTCTATAAGTAATGAAATTGGTGTTGTACATGTTATTCTCTCGTTTGTCTAACTCTTGATATCCATCTCACATTATTCATGGGTAAGGTTGAAAGACAAGCATTAAGTAGGCTTGCTTGACTGGGGTAGCTCGATTGAGCGCCGGTCCCGCTACCCAAGGTCGGGGCATGATTGTAAGTGATTTCTACTCATTTGTGATTATATTTCCAGAATCTATATGGATCTTTAACCTCTAAAATAGAAATTAGAGTTTTTAGTATGAACTTAAGAAAGTGATTTTGGGGGTTTTGATTGTGAAATTGGACCCTGGTTTGGAATCTAATCATTTATTTGAAATTATGAGGTTACAGATGGACTATATGTATGATCAATTTTGGATTTTGGGTCCGCGGCCTGAGGTGGACTTTTTATTGATGTAATGACCCGACTGGTCGTTATGTGTATTTAAACCTGTTTCCTTCCCATGTTTGTGTTTGTAGTTTTGTGACTTGCAGGGTTGATTGATTTGGCTCCGGGAAGGCATGAGAGTGATTGTGAGACACTTAGTCTCATTGTGGAGTCTTAAGTGGTAAGAGTTAATCAAGGTTTGACTTTTAAGTAGATAAACTTGGATTGAAAATTTAATGATTCCAGTAGGTTCGAGGTGATTTTGGACTTAGGTGTACATTCGAATTTGAATATGGAGGTTCCTAGGAGGTTTTGGCTCTATTTACCGAAAGTTGGCAATTTAGAAGTTTGGAGAGTTCATAGGTTGAATGGGAGTTGGCTTTGGTGTTATCAGGTTTTGATTTGTTTTGTGGGACTATGGATAGGTTCATTTAGTTGAAAGTTTGGTTACAGTCTAGAATGTTTAGGCATGATTCAGACGTGTTTGTTGAAGTTAAAGAATTCAATAGTTAAGAGATGGATTTTTATTGTCGATTCTTAGTTTTAATGTTAATTATGGTATTTTGAGCTTTTGGATAAGTTTGGATAAGGTATTACGACTTGTTGGTATGACTCGATAGGGTCTCGGGGACTCGGTTGTGTTTCAGAATGATTTCATAGCTTTTTTTTTTGTGTCTTTTGGCAATTCTAGTTCTAGTGCATTGCACCTGCAGAAGCTTTGGCACAGGTGCCATTGATCTATCACATTTGCGATATTGAGCTGGTCTGGGGAATTGTCGTCACCTGCAGAAGAGGGAGTGCAGGTGCAGAGGTCGCGATTGCGGTGGCATATCACACTTGCGAGGCGTGTTGGTTCTTTGGGAGGACGCCTATGCGAAGGGGGAGCGCAAATGCAAATGCGCACCTGCAGAGCTTGTGCGTGTGCCTGTGAGGATTGGCAACCTTGAGAGATTGCACAACTACAGAGGATTTGGGCGCACATGCAGAGTCGCAAATTCAACGCATGTGCCACATATGCGAAGGCTAGCATCATTAGTGAAGCTCGCAGATGCGAGCCTTGGACTATATAAGTGATGTCGTAGATGTGAACATTTTGTCTTCAGCTGCGGAATCACTAGCAGACTTTATATATTTCGAGGGTTAGCTTGTTTTTTTTAATTATTATTTTGAGTTTTGGAGCTCGATAAGAGGCGATTTTTGTGGTGATTTTCATCACTACTTTGTGGGTAAGTAATTTCAATTCGGAGAAGGGCCAGAACTGACCCTAAACTATAATTTCAGGGTTAAAAATACCCTCCGTCCGCCTATTGGGTTATTGGTATCCCTAATGTTTTTTCACTAGCCTTTACATGCCACTCCGACTAATGGCTGATAATTAAAAAAAAAGTTAATGACTAGTTACTTGGCAAATTCTCATTGGCCTATTTTGAAACAAGCGACCTCATCACATATCCAAACCAACTGAACCGTACCTGCCCCAAAAAAGTCACCCTCTCCGACCCACAAACTAATAATCTAGATTAAAAACGAATTTCACCTTATTTCTCAGCCGTCATTCTTCTCTCCTAAGGTCTCAATCAAAATTAACGGTTGAAGATAGGCAAATCTCAGTCCATTTATCTCATAGATATAGGCTTCTTGTGCACTTCTTCTTCCTTGGAACTTTGGGAGATCGGCCAATGCCAACCTATTTATCTCGTAGATTTAGGTTTCTTGCATCTGTCCCTCTATTGCCTTGGCGCTGGAAACCATTCACGAATCTTGAAGATTCTATGAGACATTACTTATATGTTTGATTTGCTGGGATATACCCCAAAACTATCAATTTTTGTGATCATTTTTACCATATAGTCAAATGTTATGCTTTATCGGACTTTATATCCCTTTCCTTTTGTTTGGTGGAAGAATTAAGAACTTAAATTCTGCAGCAGACTTGAAAAGAAAGAAAATAAGCAGAACAGTAACTGAAGTATCCAATTATTGATGTGTTGCATTTTCATTTTGTGGTTTCTCTAATTTTCTCTTGGTAATGAGCATGTTTCTCAAAACCTCTTGAATCGAGGGTTGGAGAGCTGACACATGATATGAAAATAGTCTCTCATAGTTCTTCTCTCGTAATTAAGGTTACTAGTTTGTGGGTCAGAGCGGGTGGGTTTTTTGCGCGGGTACTGTTCGACTGGTTTGGATATGTAATGGGGTCCCTTGTTTCAATATAGGCCAATGATAATTTGCCACGTAATTTGTCATTAGCTTTTTTTAAATTATTAGTCGTTAGTCAGAATGGCATGTAAGGGCCAGAGAAAAAACATTAGGGGTACCAATAACCCTATAGGTGGACTGAGGGTATTTTTAACCCTAAACTACAGTTCAGGGTCTGTTCTGGCCCTTTTCCGTTTTCAATTTAATCATGAGATTTTGAAGAAAAATTTGGAGTTTTTGTCTACAACTTAAAAGGAGAAATTTTTGGGATTTGAGGGTTGATGTTGGACTCGATTTTGGAATCTAATCACATATTTGGACTCATGGGATTATGGGTAGTCTGGATCTACCCCTTGACTCGAGTTTTGACCATGTGGGACCGATTTTACTTTTGTTAACTTTTAGGGATTTAATTAAAGATTGAAGCTTCACTGCTTGGAGTTGATTTCTATATCATTATTTGACGTTATTGAGTTGTATTTGACTAGATTCAAGGCATTCAGAGGTTGATTTGAAAGGAAAAGCTATGTTGGAAGGTTGAAGTAATTACTGGGTGGAGGTAAGTCTCTTGTCTATTCTTGTAAGAGGGAATTCTTCCCGTAGGTGATATGCTTGCTATATGCTACATGATTTAAGTGCTCATATATGCGAGGTGACGAGCGTATATGCGTGGTAAGGTCTTGACCGTAGCCGGTTAGAGTTAGGCGTATTCATTCCTTGTTGAGACTTTATGAATTATTATCCAAGCTTCCTTGAATCTTTGACTACGTAATGAATCTTAAATCATGTTTAGAGACTATGTGATAATTATGACTTGTTGATTTGAACTTGACGGACTTCTTTCACCGTGTTTGGCTTTCTATTCTAGCCATACGAATGCAATTTCCTTATTTGACTTATGATTTGAGATTAGTCGCCCATGTGTCTCATATTTGATATCATGTTCAGATTGTAGAATAATAAATGAATATGTTGAACTGTTATGGAAAGTTGAATTACATGATTAACCATAGCTATCTGTTATTCATGTTGATGTTAATCCGCATTTTATTCTTATGTCCCGGTGCGCCTTTATTACATAATCTCATATGCATATGCATGAGTTGGAGAGTTGATATTGAGGAAAGTTGAGGATTTGGCACAAAGGACATTATGAGCGAAAATTGATTATGGACTTCAATATTATCGGTGGATCGGGCTGCACAAATAGCTTGGATATGGATTTGTCCCTCTGAAGTCATGTGATTACCCATGTTACTTTGGGCCTGTGAGCGCTGACACACAAATTGGTGCTAGTTTACAGTTGGCCAGTGTTGGACATATGGTTTTGTACTGTAAGGTCTTGAGTTAGATCATGAACATGCATATGCATTCTAGATTCATGTCGTAGCCCTCATTTATACATATCACTCAGTATTATCTTGATTTTGAAATTAATTGAGATATATGACCCTGTATTGTGGTTCTTTGCCTGAAAAGCATGCCTACATATCAGTTATTATTGTGACTTAACCTTTGTATCCTTTGGTGATATTGATGCAGGCCAACCTGATCAAGCTACGTTCATTTCTGGGAAGAAGCTACATTCATGCTATGATTGCGCAATGATGGAAGAAGCGGGTACCATGTCGGATAAGACAAGAAAAGGCGTTGGTTAGCCTTGGAGAAGGAGGGCCGTGTGGCCGTGCACTAGTTGAGGCTGAGAACTCAATGAATGCCTCAACTAGCTCTTATTAGTTATTTGTGTAATTAATCTTGAATAAGACAATGACACTTATTTGGCCCTGCGTGGTCACTTGACACTTAGCCAAATTATTGGCCTTTTTGTTAATTGTTTTATCCTAGTTAGCTTAGGACAATGCTCATTCTATATAAGCCTAAAGACCTCATTATTTGTAGTACCTTTGACATTATATTGAATACAAATTTTGGCCAAGCCTTTGTGCTCTCCAAAAACGTGAGACTTAACTTGTCCAATTTTGGTGCGATTCAAAATTGAACTCGTTCCTTGTTTGATCGAACAATTTGCTAGACAATCGTTGTCTTGAGGGTCGTTCGTATAGTATAAGTACTCCTTGATTTCATCAAGAAGGTAAGTAGACTAGTTCCTACTTGTTGTCTTGATAATTCATAGAGCGTCTTGCTTCTATCTTTTGTTTTGTTGTTTCCGCATTTAATATTGCATCAGTTGGTATCAGAGCAACTTTCTTTTATATTGCATCAGTTGGTATCAGAGCTTGGAAATGGTTTGTTCTTACAATCCCAATCCTGTTCTTCGTGCCTTAGTTTAGGTTCTTTCTTTAATTTCGTTTTTGGTAAAAAAAAGAAGAAGAGAAAACGTGACAAAAAAGAAAAAGAAGAGAAAAACCGAGAATTGTTGTTGATTGAAGTTACTAAAACATCTAGAATTGAAATCTTGAAGATTTGATTGTTAAAATCCGTTCTTGAAACCAATCTTGAAGTTCTTGATCGTTTAAAAACCGTTCTTGAAACCCTAGTTGAAATCTTGAAGTAAATTGAATTGCTAGAAAAATTATCAATAGTTCTAGGTTGGATTCTTGAAGTTCTTGGACACCAATTTGTTGTTATTGATGCTAGTTCACGTTAATCTTGGAGTTCTTGAAGTTCTTGGACATCAACTTGTGATCTTGAATTAGTTCATGTTAATCTTGGGAAGACTTGAAGTTTTTGAACGTCAAAGTTGTTGTTCTTAGAAGTAGTCACGTGAAACTCAAGAATCTTGAAGTTCTTGGAGTTAAAATTGTAATTCTTGAAGAGTTTTGCGTTGTTCTTGAAGAGGATCTTGAATCCTCAATCGTTCTTAACGAGTCTTCCTTGAATTCTTGAAGTTCTTGAACATTAATTTGTTGTTCTTGAAGGGAGTCTTGAAAAACGTGTAAGAGGGACTAAAACGTGTAAGGGGGGCCGAATTTGGGAGGAGAAGGAGGAGAAATAGAAAAACCTAATTCTAGTCCAAGAAGGAAACAACTCCCAGTCCAAAGGTGAGAAGTTTTAAGGAGTTGAAATTCTATTTGGACAAGGAAACGAAGGGTGAATTTGTGTTGGAAAAGGAGAATGGAGGGGGGGGGGGGCGAAAATCCTAAGAGCTAAGGAGAGAGGATTGGTCTTCTCCAAACTAAAGTGGGAAAGCTTCTAAAACTTCCTCCTTCCACTAATTTGAAATTCTTTCTTAATTACACTAATTCTAATTAGTAATTCTTAGGTAATTTCCAACTTAAGTAATTACTAATCTTTGAGTTTGTAGGACCTAGTGCTAAAACTCAGAATTTTCACTTTCATAGATAATTCTTGGCTTCTTGTGCTCACTTAAAAAGCTGTGCGCCTATCTAGTCACATAAATTCACTCACCCTGAAGAAACTAATGAACTTGTGAACTTGAAAGGTCGCTAAGGAACTTGATCAATTAGAGGAAGCCAATTTGAAGACAAGTGTGAAATCCTACCCGAAATTTGAGTGAACCCGAGAGTCATTCAAAAAGTGAGAGAGAGTATTTCTAACTAACCTTAACACATTCTCTAGTCTTGTTTCTTTTGCAAGTACATGGCTACGGAAGGAGAAAAGGTTGTGGCAGACATTATTTTTGCCGAGCTTTGTGCTGAAGTAAGGGCGCTTAGTATCCAAGTGGAGAACCTTGAAAGAACCGCTAGTACTTGGAAGAATGCCAGGGAAAGAACTAGTGATGGTTCTACCTTAAGACCTGAACATGATGGTACTGTTTGTGAGGTGGAGAGTGACGAGGAGATTGAGGAAGATAAGGGAGCCGATTTGGTTGAGTGGGACGATGAAGTTTCTACTAACGTTCACCCCTTACCTAGTGTTGTTAGTGACGTTTTGCAGGAATATAGGGACATGTTTCCCGAGGAGATGCCGAGTGGACTACCTCTATTGAGGGGGATAGAACACCAAATTGACTTTGTTCCGGGGTCACAAATTCTGGACAAACCAACACATCGAAGCAATCCACAGGATACTAAGGAGTTGCAACGGCAGGTGGATGAGTTGTTGAGTAAGGGGATGGTTCGTGAAAGTCTGAGTCTGTGTGCTGTGCATGTGATCGTGAATGTAATTTCGAGGACGAAATCTTCTCAAGAAGGGGAGAATGATGCAGGCCAACCTGATCAAGCTACGTTCATGTCTGGGAAGAAGCTACATTCATGCTATGATTGCGCAATGATGGAAGAAGCGGGTAGCATGTCGGATAAGACAAGAAAAGGCGTGGTTAGCCTTGGAGAAGGAGGGTCGTGCGGCCGTGCACTAGTTGAGGCCGAGAACTCAATGAATGCCTCAACTAGCTCTTACTAGTTATTTGTGTAGTTAATCTTGAATAAGGCAATGACACTTATTTGGCCCTGCATGGTCACTTGACACTTAGCCAAATTATTGGACATTTTGTTAGTTGTTTGATCCGAGTTAGCTTAGGACAAGGCTCATTCTATATAAGCCTAAAGACCTCATTATTTGTAGTACCTTTGACATTATATTGAATACAAATTTCGGCCAAGCCTTTATGCTCTCCAAAAACGTGAGACTTAACTTGTCCAATTTTGGTGTGATTCAAAATAGAACTCGTTCCTTGTTTGATCGAACAATTTGCAAGACAATCGTTGTCTTGAGGGTCGTTCATATAGTATAAGTACTCCTTGATTTCATCAAGAAGGTAAGTAGACTAGTTCCTACTTGTTGTCTTGATAATTCATAGAGCGTCTTGCTTCTATTTTTTGTTTTCTTGTTTCTGGATTTAATATTGCATCAGTTGGTATCAGAGCAACTTTCTTTTATATTGCATCAGATATCATGTCTTATTTACTGCTTTCTTTTATGCTTTCAGTTGCTTATTATACTTCTAGTGGGTGTCAGTACTAACCCCTCGTCACTGCTTCTCCGAGGCTAGACTTGATACTTACTGAGTACCATAGTTCTACACTCATACTGCACTTCTATACATTTTGTGCAGACTTTGAGGCTGGTACCGGTCATACCCATCCAGCTGCTTAGTGACTTGCATTTGGAGACTTCGTGGTGAGATGTCTACTTGTTTGATCCGTAGAACATGGAGTCCCTCTCCCTTGATTACCTATTTCTGTCTTTGTTCCTTTTAGACAAATATTGCTATATTAGATACAGTTTACTCTTATTATTAGATGCTCGTGACAGTTGTGACACCGGTTTTTGGGTATTGCTAGACAGTTGTGATCGTGTTTAGATCATGTTGTAGATATTTATTATCTTTATATTGGTTTTGAGACTATTTCTGCTTTTATATTTATCATAACTCTATTAATAACTTAACAAATTGGAATCTGTTATTGTTATTAAGTGTTGGCTTGCCTAGAAAGCATATTAGATGCCATTACGACCTTTGGTGGAATTTTGGATTGTGATAAATTGGTATTAGAGTTCTAGGTTCTAAGGGTCTCACAAGTTACGAGGTGTTTTAGTAGAGTCTTGTGGACTGGTATAGAGACGTTAGTATCTATCTGTGAGAGGCTATAAGGCTCTAAGAAACTTCTCTTTCGTGATTCCCTCGTGCATTGACTATTGTTTTGAATTTATCTAAGAAACTTCTCTTTCGTGATTCCTCTCGTGCATTGATTATTGTTTTGAATTTAAGTCCGTCTCTTCTATTCTCTCACAGATGGTGAATCTAAAGCTTGAGGGCATGCTAGAGAGGCATTAGTAGACCCACATGCAGATCAGGAGGAGGTTCAGATAAAAGGATGAGCATATTGAGGCTCCAGCGCACGCCCAACATCTACAGGGTTTTATTGCTGTACTAGTATTCTAGGAGGCCATGGACAAGATGGTCAACTTTGTTGATACACTGACTCGGGCGATAGTGGTTCTAGTGGCCCTAACCACATCTCAAGCTAGAGGGGTAGCTCAGAACCCTATCACTCGTACCCTAGAGCAGGTAGCGACGATGGTTAAAATGTCGAGAGCATTGCCAGTTGAGCAGCCTATATGGTAGCCAGACTCGCAGGTGAGCCTGCTATGTTTGATGAGGAGCAAAAAAGGCTTGAAAGGTTCTAGAAGTTACATCCTCCTCACTTTGATGGTGATGCTTTAGAGGATGCTCAGGACTTTCTAGATAGATGCCATTAGATGCTTTGATATTTGGGCTTAGTAGAGCCCAATGGTGTGGACTTTACTACGTCGGGCAGGCCAGCTGGTTCATCTCCACTTAGTTGGACTCAATTTTTGCACTAGTTTTTGGAGAGGCACATCTCACATACTAGGAGGGATGCGTTGAGGAGTCAGTTTGAGTGCCTTCAGCAGGATCGCATGACTGTGACTGAGTACGAGATGAGATTCACAAAGTTGTCTCACATGCTGCTTTCTTGATCCCCACCGAGGCAGAGAAGGTGAGGAGTTTCATTGAGGGATTGACTTATGACATCAGAAATACTATGGCCCAACAGTCAGATATTGAGACTACTTTGACTTCGGACTATGGAGATAGCTGGAAGGATCAAGCATATTCATAGTTAGGGGAGAGAGGCTATGATGAGGAATAATAGCCTTGTCTTTATGGTAGTTTCAGTGGCACCTCATCTAGAGGTAGAGGTCAGTTTAGTAGAGGCCATCATGGTAGGCTAGCTCATTTCATATAGCACGGAGCCCGTGGTGTAGTGGCTCGATCATCTTTTAGCACTTTAGTTCCATTATCTTTCAGTACCCTCCTAGTGAGTTCATACCGTGTTTCGTTTGCTTAGGGTTCTTCTAGTGGCTATTCGGGGTTAGATTCAGGTTCAACAGTCTCCACCAGCTAGAGGTTTCTCTGAGTGCAGAGAGCTCAGTCATGTGAGGAGGAATTTCCCTAGACTTGATAGAGGCACAACTCCACAAATTTATTAGTCCGTGTTCCCCGCACCAGTTGCTTCATCCCTGACCCAATCAACTACATGGGGAGGACATACAACCAAAGCTCATCCTAGAAGAGGGTGCTAGGTTGGTGGTAATTTGTTAGGTGGTGGTCAGGTTCGATGCTATGCTTTTTAGGGTAGACCTGAGGCGATAGCCTCAGATGATGTGATTACAGGTATGGTTTCAGCTTGTCATAGAGATGCTTCTATGTTGTTTGATATGGGGTCTACCTATTCTTGTGTGCCATCATATTTTGCTCCTTATTTGGATATGCCCCATAGTTCGTTTGATGTTCCTGTTCATGTATCTACACCTATGTGTGATTCTATTGTGGTGGATCATGTATATCGATTTTGCGTGGTTACTATTTCGGGTTATAACTAGGGTTGATTTTCTGTTGCTTA
This sequence comes from Nicotiana obtusifolia, assembly GCA_002018475.1. Classification (NCBI taxonomy): domain Eukaryota; kingdom Viridiplantae; phylum Streptophyta; class Magnoliopsida; order Solanales; family Solanaceae; genus Nicotiana; species Nicotiana obtusifolia. The sequence continues at coordinate 311,396 of MCJB01050574.1, forward strand.
GTATGGTAGATTTTGATGTGATTTTCGGTTTGAATTAGTTAGCTCCATATCATGCTATTTTTGATTGCCACTCCAAAACTGTGACGTTGGCCAATTCGGGGTTACAAAGTTAGAATGGATGGGTTCTCTTGGTCATATTCCTAGTAGAGTGATTTCTTTTCTGAAGGCTCAACAGATAGTTGAGAAGGGTGTTTGGCGTATCTGGATTTTGTTAGAGATGTTAGGGCTGATACTCCTACTGTTGATTCATTCACAATAGGGAGGAAGTTCCCAAATATATTTCCTACAGACCTACCGGGCATGTCACACGATAGTGATATTGAATTTGGTATTCATTTGGTGCAGAGTACTCAGCCCATATCTATTCCACCGTATTGTATGTCTCCAACTGAGTTGAAGGAGTAGTTGTAGGAGTTGTTGGATAAGGGGTTCATTAGGCTGACTTTTTCACCTTAGGGTGTGCCGAAGTTGTTTGTGAAGAAGAAAGATGGTTCCATGAGGATGTGTATTGATTACATGCTGTTGGACAAGGTCACTATCAAGAACAAGTATCCATTGCCTCGCATTGATGAGTTGTTTGATCATCTTCAGGGTGCCAGGGTGTTCGAAGATTAGGGATTTAGAAACTTTTAAGGAGGCATTTAGGACTCGTTGTAGGAATTATAAGTTTTTGGTGATTTCATTTGATTTGACTAATGCCCAGCAACTTTCATGCATTTCATGAACAATGTGTTCTAGCCTTATTTGGATTCTTTTGTCATCTTGTTCATTGATGATATTTTGGTGTACTCTCGTAGTAGGGAGTTGCACGAGCAACATTGAAGGATTGTGCTCTGGATTTTGAGGGAGAACATGTTGTATGCTAAGTTCTCAAGTGTGAGTTTTGGTTGGACTCAGTGGCATTTTTGGGCCACGTGGTGTCTAGTGATGGGATCAAAGTTGGCCCGAAGAAGATTGAGGTAGTTCAGAGTTGGACCAAACCTTCTACCGCTATAAAGATCAGGAGTTTCTTAGGCTTGGCTGGTTATTATCGTCGCTTTGTTGAAGGGTTTTCATCTATTACAGCTCCATTGACCAAGTTGACTCAGAAGAGTGCTTCGTTCAGATGGTTTGACGAGTGTGAGGAGAGCTGTTAGAAGCTCAAGGTTTCTTTGACTACAGCTCTAGTTTGGTATTACCTTCAGGATTGGGGATGTATACTGTCTATTGTGATGCCTCGCATGTTGGCATTGGGTGTATGTTGATGTAGAATGGTAGGGTGATTGTCTATGTGTTGATACTCTATTTTGCCCTCATGGTTTTTCATTTAGCCTTTGTGGGTTGTTATATTTTATAATGTATTTTTTAAATATTTATAAGTATTATTTATAGGACACCTCCCTGCATTATTTCTCTATGACACGTTTAAGATATTAATTTGTTATTATTTCATAGCATTTTCAAATTATTATGGAAGATTTATGCAAATGACCTTCCATTTATATACTATAAGTATTTTTGATTGGTTTTAGAATTTTATTATTGATAAATAATTTACTTATTATTTTCTTAAAATCATTTATGAGTGACCGATTGGCCAAATATTTACTCATATTTCATAATATTTTATGCACATTTTATAATATTTTACAACACTTCCTATGATTTGTTTATGCTTTATATTATTTATGCATTATTTAAAAAAAATAGCTTGTACTTTCCACAATAACTTTATTTATTACATTGTTTGTGTCAAAATAATATTTTTATATTTTATAATCGCAATTTACTATTTGAAGTCTTTAATTTCATAAATGATATTTTTTTATATATTTGTTAGCTACTTTTATAACTAATTTTAATTTATTTTTATGTTTTCCAAAATACAATCCAATTATAGGCTAAGTATCGGACCAAAGAGGCCCAAAAAGTTGGTCTAACATCCTGAACCCAATACACGCGAACTAACACCTTATACCCGAACGGGTGACCCATTAACCCGCCCGTTTCATTTTAATCTTCTGCCATGATCTAAAATGATCAACAACTCACAGCCTTCCCCCTTTTTTCTTATTTCACCCGACCCCAAACCCTAATCCCATTTTTTCACTTCAGCCGCCGCTCAATGCTTTCCTCTCTCTTCCTCTCTACTAACCCTGGCCGCCTCACTCCCTAAATCCTCTCCAAGTCTAGCTAAATGATGGTATCCCTTAATGATTTGCTTGCTGTATTTGGGTTATCTCGTTATTATTCACGCGTTTGTGGTATTACGTACTACTTGCCCGATTTTGGCAAGTACTATATTTCAAAATAAGACCTGACTGACTTTAATCTTTGGGTTTTTGATGATATCCCATCTATATACATGTGAAGGGAGCCGATTCCTGCACTTACTGGCCGGTCTGCGATTATTCTTGCGAAGGAAACCCTGGCTAGGGTTTGAAAATCGATTTCTTTCATTTACGAGTAATTTCAGTGATTGCATGTGATTTTTTTACTTGTTTGTGTTTGATTAATTTCTTTCCTTGTTTTTTTGCCTAATCGAGCACATATGCCCCTCCCCGATTTCCCTTGAGGACGAACTTTAGTCACTGCTTCCTTGCTTATACTTCCTCTCTTTTGTGCTCTGGTTCTCTGAAATCTTTGTTTGTTCAATTTTGCTCTTGGATGGTTGAAAGCCAAGTCCACTCGAATATTATTCTGTAACATCCTCCGGCACAAGCACTGCGTAGAGTCCTCGAGGCTCTTGTGAACTCTGAAGTGCCAGAGAACTTGGGGTTTCTGTTGCTTGTACTCTTTCACTTGCAATCAATGAATTACTGTTGGACTTTTGGATTTTTCTTGTTTACCTGTTACTATGTGCACTCGTTAGTACCCTTGACCTCTATAGTTGCATGCTAATGTTGAAACCTATTCTAGCTTAATCTCATTTGCCCTTTACTTGCTCTTAGGATATTAACCCCCTAATGTTTTGATATCTCCTCTCATGTTACGTGCCTTCTTAAACCTTGTTGTAACTCACCGTCCTTTAATTTGGCTTAAGTGCATTTATATGTGACTCCCTGTTACATGTTAGCAACACTCTCCGATGCGTATTTTCTTTAGTTGATTTATATGATCAGTTGAATACCTATCTCATTTGTACCTACTTGCAATCAAATGACTTATTAATTGTTTTTGCATAGAGAACATGTTTATAGAATGTTTTTGCTGAAATTATGCCTTAATAATTCCTGTTGTTTTTCCAGTACAAATCTATGTTTGGTTTTTCTCTCCATGCTAGCCTTGACCCTTCTAGGAGACATGCCTATACTTGTCATCTTGATTTTATGAACGTGGTAGGCTGTCTTTGGCTAATTTGCAGACAAAGACAACCTATCTGAGTGTATATGCATGGTTCTTGTTCAAATTTGAGTTCATAAAGTTGCAATTGAAGAGCATGCCTGTAGGATCTCATATGCATTTCTTAGCTATTTTCTCATTAGTTGTTTAATCACTAATGGTAAAAGAGTAAAGAGTCACTGCTAGGTCTGGGCTTAGTCCAGTGGGTCAAGATAGTTATTGAGTCCAAAGCAACACTGTCAACCTTGCCTTATACACCTGGAGTTTGGCAATATTGCTTTCAGTGAAGTTTAAGGCCGTTGAAGACCCAGGAATGTGACTGGGTTATTTTCTGTACTCTATTGGGCCTCTTATATTCTTTTCATTGGTATGTAATATTTTATAAGGATGAATAATGGGAAAAATAGTGAATTGGGCCTGGGGATATTTCAATTCATGCATGCTCGGGTAGATAACATGCCTATATGTTTCTAAATCCTACCTATTAACTGCCGCTAGAAAAACATGCTTTTAGGGCTTTGAATTCCTACGTGCTACCTGTTATTAGTAATCATGCCTATAGGATTTACTTTTTTCTTAACGTGCTTCCATCTTCGCTTTATTCCACTTAGAACTATGATTCCAGGACTCTGATTGGTATGGATCGGGCACTGCACAGATAACCTGCCTATCAGATTTATAATCCAACATTATCGCCTAGATAACATGCCTATAGGGTTAACTCTAGTTTAATTTGTTTTCCTATTAATTACTGCGCATAGGAAGCATGCTCTTAGGATTTTACGTTCACTTAGAAATCATGCTTATATGTCTGCTAGTAAAAATCTGTTCTACTTGATAATTTCATCACTTAATTGATTTGTGTTCACTAATTCCTTAATCACGTCGAAGCCCTGCCTATAGGATTTAATAACAAGATCTTGTTCTTGTATGCTCTAAACTATCCATGACCGAGAATTTGATTCTTGCTATGACGTTCACATAGAAATAATGCCTATAGGACTATTATTTTGCTTAGGAAGTTTACACCATTTGTTATTGCACACAGGTAACTCACAATGGTTACTTCAAAATGACGTTGTAGGCCTAAACTAATTAATGTAATAGTACAAATTAGTCTAAGATGATTTATCCGGTATGCCACCGCACTTAGAAATCATACTCATAGGACATAATTTGTCATACCAACCTGACATCGACAAATTAATTCTGCCACGCCTAATCCCTATGTAACACCTTTAAAATTAGGTTTTAAATATCGACAATCCTTGTATTTATATCTGAGTCTATGTGGGACGTGAATGCGAACCCCTTACATGCTAATTGCACTCATTGAAGTCCTATTTGTTTTACTTGTTTGTCGCCTAGTTTTAAATTTTGAGAAAACTTTGGTTTTGAGTAGAACCATCCCTATAGCTGTCAAAATCCTGCTGGACTATAGGAAAGGGACGGGTAGGCACTCATAGGGTATGATTTAGAATTGAATTAGTACGCTTTAGGTAAACAACTTGAAGATAGTAATCGGGTAGCAGGAGATGATAGTCTGTGCTCGCTGGATAATATGAGCAACCATGGATAATATGAGCAACCATTGCACTTAAGGTTGCGAAATATTATTTATGTTGAATGGGGTGATCCTTTAGGCTTAAGAATTTAGGACCTCCACTATGTCTACTTATTCATGTGTATCCGAGTTTGATGGAATCAAGATTGTTTAAGTAGTTCTAAGATTTGAACTTCTTTGTAATCAAAGGGATTTGTCAAATACTATTAGTCAGTTGATGAATCATTCATTATCTCGTCTCAAGTTATATCTTTGTATCACTCTCTCCTGAATATCCTTTAAACTAGTCAATTATTGGTAGTTGAACTATATTCAATTGTTTTGTTACATTTAGAATAATTAGTAGCTTGTCGCTTATTTATTCGCTTAGCTTAATAATGAATCAATTTGCATGTCCACTCAGGATAATTTAGTTAATAACCTATTATTCACCACATACTTTAAAATTTGGCCAGTAACCACATTTGTGGACCTCGAAGAGTGCCTAACACCTTTTCTTCAAGGTAGTTCCTTTACCCGATCTTTGGTGATGATGACAAGTTAAACTAGAGTTCTTTACAAAATAGGTGCCCTAACACACCTCAAAATCGTTAGGTGATGACTCCTCTCTTTTAATACCCTTTAAAAGAGCTTTCACATGTCGAAACCCGCTTTCGCGAGAAAATAAGACTGACAGCATGGCGACTCTGCTGGAGAAACTTAGGCTCTTACCATAACAAATTTTTGCTTGGGTGGATTATGAATTGAGGTGTTTTATTTGACTTTTTTCATGTACCTTCCTTTCCGCATCCCTTTACTTGTTCAAAATTGTCATACCATGAACTTCCCTTTCTTCTCTCCTTAATTTTCTTTACTATTCATTCATGTCTTTCGAATTGCGATGTTTATTTGAAAATCATTGCTGACTTTTTTCCTTTTCCTTTTTTTATTTACTGCCTTTTTGAATCCTATCCTTGTGTTTTTCATCATGTAAAATTATTTGGCAATATGTTATCGCTGTTATAAGCATATTTTCAACATCATATTCCACTCGTGCCTATTATCAACATAGCAGCACTTGATGAGTGTCTGTGCTTTTCGAAACTACCCTTCTAAAATGGGAAAAGCTTATTAGCGGAAGACTAGCCGATTAGCGGTATAGTCTAGGGTTCCGTGCCTTCCCCTCTCAAGTTGTTCTCTTGAGAGTACCGGTTAGACCTCTAGAAACCCTCTTTGATTGAAACTCTGCATGCACCAAGATAAACCTAGGATGGATAAATACCCTTGGTGTATCAAGTCCATTTAGATAAACCTTGTCCAATAGTCTAAAGAGATTTCTACAATCCCAAGGGACACTCTCATACTATGTGCATTACTTGGAGAAAACGTGCCGACATATTGACTATTATTGGTTAAATAATCAAGTTAGGAGGAGGTAGGGCTAACTATTTGTCAATGCAAGAAAATAAAGCACGACATCCCCATATTCGATATGGTCTAATGTATTCCATCCCAGCTGATTGACTGGCGGAACAACTTCCTTCAATGTGATAGAAAACATATGAGACGTGTACTAGGTAACTTGCCATCCTTGATGGACATTCAATCATACAAGGAACTAATCGAGGCAACGACTATGTTTTGGGATGAGAAAATGGTTGTCTTTCGATTAGAAACCTGGAGATCACCCCGCTCTTAGAAGAAATTGGAGGTTTCACTAGGATTCTTTGGGATAGTCCCTCTGTTCGTACCGGATAACCGTGCACCACACGGTTTTCTAAAAATGTTTTGGATAAAAAATAACGATGAACTAGGTTGATTGAATAAGTCTTACATATTTTTGATTTTCTATATGAATAGTGTGGGCACAACAAATCATATCGGTTATTTCACGAAGAGTTAGCCCTTACTTTTGCTGGCTGTATCCATCGAAGGGTCTATGCTTTCATTGTATGTTTCTTGGGGCATATAATCTTTCCAATGCAAGGGGAAAAGATCCATACCCGACTAGCCATGGTTTCCAGGACCATGATAGAAGGGATCAAGGGACAAGTCTATTATCGTCCCTATGATATTAGCGGAACTGTACCGAGCCCTAGATAGATGCAAGCATGGGGCAGGTTACATTGAAGGGAGCAACCTTTTTGCAAGTTTGGCTAATAGAACACCTTCAGAGAGGTGATTGCTCCCAGGAGTTTCTTCGCAGGCCACTGAATGATTATATCGCCAGCCACCATCTAAAGAAGACGACTTTTTCTCAAGAGAGATTCGCAAGGCCCACTGATGCTAAAGGATGGGCACACCTCTTCGACAACTTGACCGAGAAAAAAGTAAAATGGATGTCCGAGTGGTCCCTAAGCAAGGATCTTATAATACGATCCAAGAAGGCTACTCATCTGGTGTTGATCGGGTTACGAGGTATTTTAACTTTTGCTCCGATTAGAGTAATGAGGCAAGCTGGAAGGAAGCAGGTTATACCATAGGTATCCAACACGACACAATACAAGGAAAATTTTAAATGGGATGTCATACCCTTCTGATGGTAGGCTATAATCTCGTCTCTTATTGCACTCTAATTCACTGCACTTTACTTGTTTTGAGCTTTAATTGATAGTGTTTTGCACTAATTATGCGTTTTATGCCTTGTAGGAGTGATTCCAAGCTATGTAGATGTTATGGAATGAATTCGAGCTATTTTGAGCTTTGAAGTCTAAGTAATAGCCCAAGGGATTAAGCCAGGATCGTTTTCGGGGGTTGAGGACCAAGTCCGGACGTCAAAATGCAAGATTTGAGCCGTACTGTGAGAAATTTGCACTAGTGCGACGCGGGGTGCGAGGCATAGTGCGACAAAGCAGTGTATTTTTGCTGCCTGTTGAATTGTTGAGCTCTCTGGATTTCTCCACTAATGCCCCGAATGGTGCGTTGCCCTATGCGGTGCGCCTGTGCAATATTTATAGAGTGACAATCCTATTTCGACTAGGAAAAGGTTATTTCGTATGGGCCCTACCCTACTTGCTATAAATAGATGGAAAAACATTATTTTCTGGACTTGTGACATCCTTTTGACCTAAGGAAGCTAAAGTGGAGTTGGAAGAACACGGGCACAAGGATTTCATCATTCCTTCCTCACTCAAGACCCGAGTTTGGATTGAATTTATGTTTTCTTACACTTTAATTTTATCAGTGATGAACTGGCCATATCTATGGAGTAGTATCTTTAGGGTTTGATGGATTTGGTGTTTTGATGATTGTTTGTGGGTTATAACTCTAGTTTTATGTATTGAAGCGTTTTTGATGATTTAATTGTTGCATCTATAGTAACTTGTTCATGTAATCGAGAGAGGCATAACTTGTGATATTTTTGCATTATATTGTTGGTTGAGTTCTTTAATCTTCTTAGTAATCGAAAGAGGCTAGTTGGATCATTGATTAAACCTAGTTAGGAGGATAATCGAGAGAGGTTCTCCTAAAGACCAATCCACTATGCATTCTTGCATATCTTCACGTGCTTAAATTGGTTCATCTTGGGAGGTTAGGACTTAATCGAGAGAGGATTTTTTGCTGAACGTTTCAACTAATTATTGAGTGAATTCGAGACTCACTTAAACATTAGAAGTGAATTACCTAGAGTTAGATCCCAAACAATTCTCTTGCACCTATCCCATCAAAACCTTATCTTCTACCATTGATAACTTCCTTGATTATCTTTGTTTCAATTGTCATTTGTCAATAGTTACAATTCTTGATGAGTTATCTGAAGATGCAAATCAGTGGCCCTTTGAGAGTGCTGAAAGAAGAAGATTAACTGGTGTTCATCAGGTTGATGCTAACACATCTCTGCAGGTACAACTTGATGCTATGGCTAAATAAATACGAAAGATGACCTTAGCCTCGATACACAATGAGCCTCACGTAGCTTGTGATATATGTGGAAGAGGACACCCTACTCATGAATGTCAAGCCTCAACCGAGGAAGTGAATTCTATGGGAAATTATAATTTTAATGCAATGGGTCAGAAGCACCCTGATTTTCGTGGAGTTCATCTGGGGGTACCGCAAATGCATGGAAACAAAACAACCCCAGATTCTAAGGATAAGGAGCTCCTGGTTTTTGAATCAGTTGAGGCAGCAGTTTCAGCCTCAACAGCCCAATCAGCCTGGTTTAGAAGATCTTATGAAGGCCTACATAGTGAAAACTGATGAAATATTTGAAATACAAGGGGCAACAATTCGAAATTTGGAGAATCAAGTGGGACAGATTGCAAAAATGTTATCTGAGAGGGTTCCAGGAACTCTCCCTGCTGATACATAAAAGAATCCCAAAGAAAAGGTGAATGCTGTAATCTTTAGAAGTGGGCAAGTGTTGAGAGATCCCACCCTAATCCAGAAAGATGTGATACTTGAAAAACAACGTGGGGAGCAGCTGAAGACTAATGTTGATAAAAAGAAGAAAGGCTTAATGAAAGTTGAGAAAAAGAAGAAGGAATAAAAATCAAGAAGGGAGGAACATCAGGAGAGCAAACATATGCCTGCTCCACCTTTCCCTCAAAAGCTATACAGAGAAAAGTTAGACAAGCAGTTTTAGAGATTTCTGGATGTGCTGAAACAGGTTCATGTGAACTTACCATTCACAGAAGTACTCTCACAAATGCCTTCTTATTCTAAGTTCTTGAAAGAGATCCTTACGAAGAAGAGGAAAATAGAGGAGACGCAGTGGTGAAGCTCATAGAGCACCGCAACGCGATATTGCAAAATAAACTCCCACAAAAGTGTGGAGACCAAGGGAGTTTTACTATACCTTGCTCATTAGGAACTATAAATTTTGGTAAGTCTTTATGTAATTCTGGTGCCTCCATTAATTTAATGCGTCAATCTATTTACAAGAAACTGGAGAAGGAGATCGGGGAGATAAGGTCTGCACCAATATCGTTGCAGCTAGCAGACCAAATGACTCTAATACCCGAGGGGATAGTGGAAGATGTGTTAGTTCGGCTGGATAAGTTTGTATTTCCTGTATATTTTATAGTGGTGAATATGGAGGAGAATAACGAGGCTCCCTCATCCTAGGAAGACCACTCTTAACAAGGGGAAGAGCAATATTAGTATACAAGAGAGAAAACTCATGCTTAGAGTGAGTGAGGAGATTGCAACTTTCAAGATGAATGAAGAAAAAAGAGCACAAAAAGAAAAACTAGCTGCTAGTGTTGAGTGGAAAGTGAAGGGCGTGAAAGAGAAGGTTGCAGTGAGCGAGAAAGATAAGTGTGGGGTGTACCCCAAAAAGTCTTAGAAGAAGCTGTCTGCATGGATGTGTGCATTAGTTCGGGCGCGAGGAAGGGAGCCCGACTTCGACTCAGACCCCGACTAGATGTTAAGGGAAGTTTCCTTTACCTTATGCTTTTTAATTGTGTGTCATGGTGACATGTCATAACTTAAAGTGTGGGGCGGGGCATAATTGTATGTATGTATGTATATGAGTTTTCTTTTTGTTAGCTGTAGTAGTTAGAGATAGAAACAAAATTGAAAAACCATAAAAATTTTAAAATTTTTGATTTTTTTCAATGTTGGATATCATCGACAGGTTTCTTGAGGGACTAAAGTCAAAGGAAAGAGATAAAAAGATTTTCTTTTGTGGGTAGTGTAATAAATCCCCCTTGGTTTTTCTTTGTGCCGCAGTTCTTTTCTAAGGGTTTTGTTTGAACCGGGCGTAGTTAGTAGTAGTTTTTATTTTGCTAGGAGTAGGAAACCTTATGCTATGATTTGAATTGAAGGTGATATCTCTTAACTTTAGTATACCTTGAGAATAGTAAGTGCTTTAGTTGTGACGCTTAGGCTCAATTTTTGACTCTTGTATAATTACCTAAAGCTGTATGATCTTAACTTTTCTTAACTGCTTTGACTAGAGTGTCTTGATGTTTCCAATCCTGAGTGAGTTATGTGCCATATGTGTGTGATGTTTTGTGTATTCTGTGCATTGCATTTGATGTCTAGAACTTGCCCCGTGTGTTTGTAAAGCGAAATAGTAGTTTTATTCAGTCATGGAAGTGATATAGGCATTTCTTTGTTAAGCTAGTTATATGCTCTTACCCCCTGATTGTTATGTATCTTAGTTAACCCCTTTGAGCTTGTAATCTTATTTCTTTGACAACCACATTACAAGTCTTACCCATTTGTTTGAATTGACCATCTATTTTAACATTTTACCTTCATGAGCACTTGAAATTGTTATGAACTTTGTAAAAGATTGAAGTGTGGGGTGGTTGGATTGCCTTTGGAGTTGAACTATTGAAATAAGGAGAAAGGTGCACTGTCTTGAAAAAGTAAGAGCTACTTGAATTGAAAAAGAAAAGAAAAAAAATAATTGTATTGTTGTGCAAAATATTCTTTGATAGTGGTGACTCTTGATGTAGTTGTGCTTAAAGAAGTAGGAAGTTGATGTATATTGATGTGAAGGTGGAGTTATGGTTTGACATAAGTGTGGTGTTTTGAAAAATGAAATATAAGTATTAAAGTGCTTAGGGAGGTGTAGTTACTCTTATATCTAAATGTGTCCTACCCATCACGCAGCCTACGTTACAACCAGTTAAAGTCCTACTTGATCCTAAACTGAATGAGCTCAATTAGTAGAGTAGTACATTACGGGCAAGCCTATGGTACGTCTTTTGTGGCATATGGATGTTGTTTCTGAGAATGAGCGAATTCTTTCTATCTTGAGTTCCTAATTGTTCTTAATTTTTATTGTGTGTGGAACTCTCTCACTATTATTGTGTGAGGGCACTTAATTCATGAAGAAAAGGTAATGTCCTTGACCTGTGTTAGAGTAAGTGAGCGGGTTGTGAAAAATTCATGATGCTTTTTAGTCAAATCTTGAGGCTAGGATGTTACGATATTTTACTTAATCTATTATAATTATTCTTGGTGTGATGAGTTATGAGAGTTGTTGAAAAAGGTTGTGTCTATGTGAACTGTAGTTTGATTGCTCGAGGACGCGTACTGGTTTAAGTGTGGGGTGTTGATGGTAGGCTATAATATCATATTTTAGTCATTTAATGCACTCTAATTCACTGTGCAATATTTATAGAGTGACAATCCTATTTCGGCTAGGAAAAGGTTATTTCGTCTGGGCCCGACCCTACTTGGTATAAATAGATGGAAAAACGTTATTTTCTGGACTTGTGACATACTTTTGACCTAAGGAAGCTAAGGAGGAGTTGGAAGAACACGGGCACAAGGATTTCATCATTCCTTCCTCACTCAAGACCCGAGTTTGGATTAAAGTTATGTTTTCCTATATTTTAATTTTATCTGTGATGAACTGGCCATATCTATGGAGTAATTCTCTTTAGGGTTTGATGGATTTGGTGTTTTGATGATTGTTTATGGATTATAACTCTACTTTTATGTAGTGAAGGGTTTTTGGATGATTTAATTGTTGCATCTATATTCACGTGTTCATGTAATCTAGAGAGGCATGACTTGTGATATTTTTGCATTATATTGTTGGTTGAGTTCTTTAATTCTTCTTAGTAATCGAAAGAGGCTAGTTGGTCATTGATTAAACCTAGTTAGGAGGATAATTGAGAGAGGTTCTCCTAAAGACCGATCCACTACGCATTCTTGCATATCTTCATGTGCTTAAATTGGTTTATCTTGGGAGGTTAAGACTTAATCGAGGGAGAAGTTTTTGCTGAACGTTTGAACTAATAATTGAGTGAATTCGAGAGACTCACTTAAACATTATAAGTGAATTACCTAGAGTTAGATCCCAAACAATTATCTTGCACCTATCCCATCAAAACCCTATATTCTCCCATTGATAGCTTTCTTGCTTATCTTTGTTTCAATCAATAGCTTTAGACTCTTAGTTAATTTTAGTTAGAAATCATATAAATCTCAATTGTTGATAATCTTGGATACTGGTCAAGCTAAAAACTACGAGAAAACCGTTTAAATTCAATCCCTGTGGATACAATATTATACTATACTATACTTGATTAGCGAGCATAATTTAAGTATGTGTTCTGAGCTCATCGCCTTCAAGTTTGAAGCTCAAATCATGTGGAACCGAAAAACCATTGTGTGGGAGGAAAGCATAGAGCCTGATAGATATCATGCCGGGCACATGTATTACTATCTTTCGTGGCTAGAAATGACATAACTGGAGATGCCAAACCAGGTATCAAGCTGAAGGGGTAGATCATAGACGAAGAAGCTGAGGCCCAAGTGAAATATAGAAGGCTACGAAAGAGGGTTTTGACTCCGAAGCCAAACAATAAGAGCAATATAGGACGAACATGGAAGCTATAAGGGAAAGGAAGGAGATTGAAAACAAAGCAACGTAAAGGTTAGAGTATTTGGGGCAGGATTGATGGAATTAGAAAGAAAGATGAGGAAGAGACTCTAGGACTGTCGGGGGTTGGGATATGACGAAGGTGGAAAGTTGGCGATCACTTACTTACTGATTGAAGTGCGTGACCTAGGGAACATGATCGAAGGGGAAATGAAGGCAAGGCAGAACGAGGGACCGTCTGGGACCAAGTGGAATAGGGGCACTTTCTTTTATATGTAATAAGACTTCAAAATCATTTTATCGTTAGTATTAGATTTCGTTAGAACTGATGTAATAAGGCCTTGAGCTACTAGTGATTCTATTTCGTTATTTCATTTTAGTAATAGAATAATTTAATTAATTTCGAGTTAATGGGATGAAATATGTTGACACAAATTTTTCCAAGTTTACTTGTCGCTTTAGGCCTACCTCGGGCACGACGAGGTCCCAAATTAGGACGCAAGTTATTAAATGTCTTATATGCTACCTGGTTAAGTATATCAATACTCCTTTCTCATTCTACCTTACTAACTTGGCTATTTTTTTTCTTTCTTTTTGATTATTCCCACACCCAAAAGGTTGATTCATGCACTCTGGCAACTTCAACGTATAATACAAGGTCTATAGGTCCTCCGCTTCCTCCCCCTCCTAGCAACGTTAAACGCATAGGCAAAGGAAAAATGGACAACCTGAGTAGCATTGGGAAAGATAATGCTCCTCTGGTTGGAAATGTAGAAACATTTGATGGGAGAAGCACGCGGGAGCAGAACGAGTTGGTTCTGCACTTAGAACAGAAAATCTTGGAGTTGCAAGGTGAGTTAGAGAACGTCCACAATCTCGCCAGCTTATTCCTCACCCTAAACGTCCTAGGCATAAAGAACCAGAATTCCACTATCCATAATGCACCGGAACCTCAGAACCTATCACCAAAAGCTCCATAAAATCCTCCACCTCTTACCACTCAACAATATAAAACCCCCTACCTCTAGTCCCATAAAATCTGAATCCTCCATCACTTCAAGCCCCACAACAACATCATCTCAACACAACACAATACCCACAAACTGCATATGTCACTACTACAATGAGAAATCATCAATATGATAAATAAATTTGCAAAAGATTTTAATACAACTACCTCAAGGACTGGTAGTAAAGTCATGGGCCACTATAATTTAGATTTACAAAACAGATATGAGAAATAAATAAAATATCTATTTGAAAGTTACATAAACAGAAAATGAAATCCTAAGCTATCATGAACAAAGGTAGCATGAATCCGGTACATTGGTACATCTCCAATGTAAGGCTCCATTTTAGCAGCTACTCAGCTCCAGAATCTGCACGCAAGGTGCAGTAGTGTAGTATGAGTACAATCTATCCTATATACTTAGTAAGTATCTTGACTAACCTCAGAGAAGTAGTGACAAGACCCTTAAGTTCAAACATACTCCCTAGTCGCATAAATCGTGCAATATATCAAAGACTGGCAACAGAAAATATAGTAGAAAAACAATAACTATAATCTCATTAGAACAAGTGATAACAATTCTATACAAGTAAAGGCGCAGCTTCAATAACAAGTCATCAAATAGAATCACACACATGTGGCACCTCGTGCCCACATTATCAATCACCCTCGCACGACAAAAACCTCATGACACAATATACGTCACACCCATATGACAAAGACCTCGTGCGACATTATAAATCACACTTGTATGGTAAAGACCTCGTGCCACATTATATTCGATTCAGAATCAATTGCTAAATAATACGTTCAAGAGAACTTATCTAGAATCAAATATATTAATTCATGATGATCACTTCCTTATCTCTTAAATTTAATATGCTACCAACAACTCCACAAGATATGAGATAACAACTCAACGTAGGTAAATTCATCTTGGAAACCAAACCATCAAGTAATAACAGAGGCATAGCTTAGCATGTTATATGCAACGTAATAAAACATGTAAAAATATTCATGACACACATAAGGAAATCAAGGATGTCACCCTCGTACCACCACATAAACATAAACAATGAAATTGCCCCCAGGCCATCACATAACATCCCCACAATGCCACCCTTATTTCGCCACATGCGTATATTGCCACCCTTATTTCGTCGTATGCGCATCACAATGAAATGTCTCCCATATGTTGCTACACGTACATAAGCCACACTTATCTCACCGCATGCGCATCATAAATGAAATGCCTCCCTTATGTCGCCGCACGCGTATCTCACCACCCTTATATTCCAAGTGAAATGCCATCCTTATTTCCACACAACAATAATCAACCCACACAACATGTCCACATGTTCTATAATTATCACAACACTGCAAGATAGCAATTTATCATCAAGAGGCATCTTCTCATAACCCATCAACAAAGAAATGGCAGGTGCAACTCTTCTAGGGAATTGGACTGCTACACCGTCCTAGGCTCATCGAGCACCTGGGTAGCTTTGGCGGACTAGCATGATTTTTTAAAATTATTTTCTAGCATTTAAGACATTTAGTATTTTTTTTGGAAAGAAATATTCGAGACATTGAGTCATATTTGCTTTGACTTTTTAATGTTTTAAATTAATGCATTATTTCTCTTTGTTCATTTATGTTATTATCTTGGCATTCTTTTCATCATAATTATTTCCTGTGACATGTGATGAGACAACGCAATACGATGAGCGTGATTCAGAAGAATGGAAAAATGATGTAATACCCGAGAAAATCGTCAAGGAAGTAGAGGATTTTGAGAACAAACCTGTGATGACCCGGTCAGTTACCTCGTGGGTTACCACTTTGTTTTCCCCATTTTCTACTTTATTATGCTTCGTTATCCGTGTATTAGATAATCAAGTTGAGTAGTCTACGTTTGGGGTGAGTTTAGTAAGAAGAGGGACACTTAGTCTCTTTCAAGGAGGTCAAAACTGAAAAAGTCAACCGGATGTTGAATTATGAGTTAGAGGGCTCGGATGCGAGTTCCGATGGTTCGGTTAGTTTCGAGAGATGATTTATGACTTAGGAGTGTGGTTGGAATTTGTTTTGGAGGTCCGGTGTAGAATTAGGCTTGAATTGGTGAAGTAAGAATTTTGGCGATTTTCGGTTGATAGGCGAGATTTTGATCCGAGGGTCGGAATGGAAATTCCGAAAGTTGCTGTAGCTTCGATATGTAATTTATGACTTGTGTGCTAAATTTCAGGTCATTCGGATGTGGGTTGGTTGGGTTTAGATCAAAAGAGCGATTTTGAAGATTTTGAAATCCTTAGGCTTGAATCCAACGCGAATTTGGTGTTGAGAGGTTGTTTTGGGCGTTCCGATGGTTGGAACAAGTTTGAATAATGTCATGGGATATGTTGGCATGTTTAGCTGAGGTTCCGGAGGCCTCGGGTGAGTTTTGGGTGGTTAAACGGATCAAACCATCATTGGAAAAGCAAAAGTTGTAGAAAAACCAGGTGAGATTGCGGACCGCATAACTCAAATGCGGACCGCATATCTCACAGTGGAGTAGCGAACAAAAGCAGGAATCTGGGCAAGATTCGCGACCAAAATGCGGCCAGAATGCGAACCGCAAACCTAAAATGCGAACCTCATATTTGATAGTGGAGATCGCATACTGAGACAGACACTTGGACAAAAATCTACGTTAGGAATGCGACGAGAATGCGATCGCGACACATGAAATGCGAACCGAAAACCACGCTTTGTGATGATTTCGCGGTGAAGGCTAGGGCTATCTTCACGATGACTACGTCAAATATGCGAACCGCATACCTGTTATGCGACAGTTATGCGATCGCATATTTGGCCGGACAAGGGTGTTTTAGCTCGATTTTTGACCACCCTATAAATAGAACTCAGTGCCCATTTTGCCATGCAAAACCCATTTTCGTTACCCACGAAGAGAAATACCTCCAAAACACCATAGGATCACAACAAATAAACCTCAAAACTATATCCAAAGGGAGAATTTCTTGAACAAGCTCTTAAGGAAGGGAGCTTTGACCATCTTGAACGTAGTTGGAGCTAGGGAACTCGGATTGAAGCGGAATCTTGAAGGATTTTTGGAAGATTTCAAGGGAAACATCGGGGTAGGTATTCCTGACTCAATTTTGAAAGAATTTCCTAAGATTATAGCTGTTTTTAGCATTTTTGCTGGTGATTTAAGTTGGGAAAATTGTGGAAGACCCTAATCTTGGATTTTGGGACTTAGAGGTCGAGCCGATGTCGGAATTTAATAAATCTGGTATGGTTTGAACTCGTGATGAGGTAAGGAACCCGTTGAGGTGAAAATTACTGAATTTCGAGAAGTGGGCCCGGGGGTCGGGTTTTGCTAATTTCGGGATTTTTGAGTATTTTTGATCGTTTTTGCTTGGGCTTTGTTCCTTCAACATATTTTTGACGTAATTGTTCTGAATTTTGATAGATTCGACGCACGTGAAGGCCAATTCAAAGGACAAAGGCGTCGTGGGCTAAGGATTTAGCCGGATTGAGGTGAGTAATGATCTTAAATGATGTTCTGAGGGTTTGAAACCCCGGATTTTTACATCGTAGTGCTATATTGAGTGAGACTCGCGCTCGATGATGAGCGTGGGGTTGTTGACTGCTGCGGATTATGGCTTGGTCCGTCCCGATTGATGATTTTACTATGCAATTGATTGAAACTTACGTGTTATCATCATGATTTAGGCTGATTGCCATATTTGGACTTCTTGCCGGTTATGTGAACCCTTCAGGGGTATTATTTGGGCTTCGTGCCGGTTATGTGGACCCTTCGAGGGTAATTTATAACTGTTTTCTAACTGATTTGATTCATTTCTTAAACTCAGTTTTGAAATTTGAATGACTTTTCAAATGATGTAAATGGGATCGGGTGGCACGCCGCCACGGAATATGATAAATTGGATCGGGTGACACGCCGTCACGAGATAATGCGCTACTGCACCCCCCACAGTAAGCGCCGGGTACCCATAGGAACGGGTAACACGCCGTCACGAGATATGACTTGGCCAGTCATGATATTTTCTTTTACTTTATGTTATTGACTTGATTATTTACATGTCACTATTTCATTATGGATTGTTGTATGCCTTATGTGTTTCCTTACTCTCAGTTGTTATTTATAATTATTACTCACTGAGTTGGAAGTACTCACATTACTCCCTGCACCATGTGTGCAGATTCAGGCGTTATCGATTCCGCTCCGAGGTATTGTCTACTACTGCCAGGGCGGTGATTCAGAGACTACGAGGTAGCTGTTGGCGTCCCGTATCTCTTTTATCTTGTTGTTTCCACTATATTCACAGAATTGTGCCAAAGATATTGTAATAGTAATCTTATTATTAGGATTTTCATTAGTTGCTCATGACTTTGTGACACCCCGGTTCGGGCTGTAGTCGGGATGGTTCACTATGTTTTTCTGCAATCAACTGCTATTAAACTGTGTTGTGTTGTTCTCTTGTTAAATTTATTGCTTAAAATGAGTTATGGTTTGAATTGGCTGGCCTTGTCTTCATGAGAGGCGCAATCACGATCATGGTTGGGATTTTGGGGCGTGACAGCTTGGTATCAGTGCCTAGGTTACATAGGTCTCGCGAGTCATGAGCGGGTTTAGTAGAGTCTTGCGGATCGGTACGGAGACGTCTGTACTTATCTTCGAGAGGTTGCAGAACCTTTTTAGGAAAATTCCATATTCTTGAAATTCTTATCATGCGAACTTGTTGATCCGAGCACTAAACTTCTGCTATCCTGTTCTCTCACAAATGGTGAGGCCGCGAACTACCAGAAGAAATAGACGACCACCAGTGCCAACCACTGAGGCCACCGGAGGCCGTGGACGCGGTCGTGGTCATCGTAGAGGCAGAGCGGCAAGGGCAGCATCTGCTGATCCACCAGCTGCCCCAGCTCAGGAACAGGCTCCAGCAGCACCAGCTGAGCCAATGGTGATTCCAGGTATTCAGGAGGCCTTGGCCCAGATCTTAACCGTTTGCACTGGCCTGGCTTAGGCAGTTTCAGCCAACACAGCGACAACTACTTCACAGGCTGGAGGAGGCAGTCAGACTCCAGTTGCCCGCACGCCTGAGCAGGTAGTGCAGGGACTTCAGATGCCGGGGGCACCTCCAGCCCAGCCAGTTGCACCGGCTCAGGAATTCATAGTGCCAGTTATGCCAGATGATGAGCAGCGTCGCCTTGAGAGGTTTGGCAGACTCCAGACTCCGTCATTCAGTGGTGCTGAGGGCATGCCCAGGGTTTTCTTGATAAGTGTCAGCGAATGCTCCGGACAGCCGGGATTCTTAAGTCTAGTGGTGTGGCATTTACCACATTTCAGTTCACGGGATCTGCCTTCCATTGGTGGGAGGCATATGAGAGGCGTAGGCCGGTTGATGCAGCGCCCCTTACGTGGCAGCAGTTCTCCGCTCTTTTCTTGGAGAAGTATGTGCCGCAGTCTCGCAGAGAGGAGCTACGTTGACAGTTCGAATGGCTGCTACAGGGGGATATGACTGTGTCGCAATATGAGTCAAGATTTTCTGAGTTGGCTCGCCATATGGTCTGGATGGTTCCAACTGATCGTGAAAGGATTAGGAGGTTTGTGGATGGCCTTAACTATAATCTTCGTATCGTCATGACCAGGAGAGAGTATTGGGTGCTACTTTCGAGGAAGTGGTTGACATAGCTCGCGAGATTGAGACGGTTCGCCGTCAGGAGCGAGAGGAGAGGGAGGCTAAGAGACCTCGAGGATCGGGTAGTTACAGTGGTACTTCTTCGAGAGGCCAGTTTCAGCAAGGTAGAGATTGTTCCTTCAGGCCTACTCAGCCAGTCCGCCCAGGGCATAGTGGGGCATCTGCAGGTCGTGATTATCATGGATTGCAGCAGGGCCAGTCATCACTCAGCGCCCTTTCAGCTCATACTCCATCAGCCCAGGGTCCTTCTAGGCCGATTGCATTTGCTAGAGCACCAATGCACTGTTATGAGTGTGGTGAGATGGGCCACGTGCAGAAGCATTTTCCTCATCGTGGTGCTAGATCGTCCCAACAGAGGGGTCAACCCTCGACTGCTGATCCAGTTACCTCACCACCCGCCCAGCCAGTTAGGGGTGGAGGTCAGGCAGCCAGAGGCCGCCCAAGAGGGGGAAGTCGAGCAGGTGGTGGCCAGGCCCAATTCTATGCTATTCTAGGCAGGATAGATGCCAGTGCTTCAGACGCCGTTATTACAGGTATTGTTTCAGTCTGCCATAAAGATGCATCTGTATTATTTGATCTTGGTTCCACTTTTTCATATGTGTCCTCATATTTTGCTCAATATTTGGGTATGCCCCGGGAGTTTCTTGCTTTACCGATTTATGTGTCTACCCTGGTGGGCGATACTGTTGTTGTGGACCGTGTATACCGGTCGTGCATAGTGACTATTGGGGGTCTGGAGACCCGAGTGGACCTATTGCTACTAAGCATGGTAGATTTTGATGTCATTTTACGCATGGATTGGCTATCTTCATGTCGTGCTATTTTTGACTATCATGCCAAGATAGTTACCTTGGCTATGCCGGGTGTGCCGCGGATCGAGTGGCGTGGCGTGACCGATTATATTCCTAGTAGGGTGATATCATACTTGGAAGCCCAGCGTATGGTTGGGAAGGGTTGCCTTGCATACCTAGCGTTTGTGAGGGATGTTGGAGCTGAGACTCTAAGCATGGATTCTGTTCCAGTTGTGCGGGATTTTCCTGATGTATTTCCTGCAGACCTGCCGGGCATGCCACCGGACAGGGATATTGATTTTGGCATTGACCTGGTGCCGGGCACTCAGCCCATCTCTATTCCACCGTATCGTATGGCACCAGCAGAGTTGAAGGAGTTGAAAGAGCAAATTCAGGAACTCCTAGATAAGGGGTTCATTCGGCCTAGTGTGTCACCTTGGGGTGCACCGGTTCTATTTGTGAAAAAGAAACATGGCACGACGAGAATGTGCATCGATTATAGGCAATTGAACAAGGTAACAATCAAGAACAAATATCCTTTACCTCGCATCGATGATTTATTTTACCAGCTTCAGGGAGCACGAGTGTTCTCTAAGATTGATCTCCGTTCAGGATATCACCAGTTAAAGATCAGGGATGCAGATATTCTTAAGACTGCTTTCCGGACTAGATATGGCCACTATGAGTTTCTTGTTATGTCTTTCGGGCTAACCAATGCCCCAGCAGCGTTCATGCAGTTAATGAACAATTTATTTCGGCCTTATCTAGATTCGTTCGTGGTGGTATTCATTGATGATATTTTGGTGTACTCGCGTAATCAGGAAGAGGGCAGAACATTTGCGAGTTGTATTACAGAGACTGAGGGAGGAGAAACTTTATGCAAAATTCTCCAAGTGCGAATTTTGGCTCAATTCAGTGGCTTTCTTGGGGCATGTGGTGTCCAGCGAGGGTATACAGGTTGACCCAAAGAAGATAGAGGCGGTCCAAAGTTGGCCTAGACCGTCCTCGGTCGCAGAGATTCGTAGCTTTCTTGGGTTGGCAGGCTACTATCGCCGGTTTGTTCAGGGTTTCTCATCCATTGCGTCGCCCTTGACCAAATTGACTCAGAAGGGTGTTCCATTTGTATGGTCGGACAAGTGTGAGGAGAGCTTTCAAAAGCTCAAGAAAGCCTTAACCACAGCTTCAGTATTGGTTCTACCATCAACCTCAGGTTCGTATACCGTGTATTGTGATGCCTCAAGAATTGGGATCGGTTGTGTACTAATGCAGGAGGGTAGAGTTATTGCTTATGCTTCTCGTCAGTTGAAGCCTCATGAGAAGAACTACCCCATGCATTATTTGGAGCTGGCTGTCATAGTTCATGCTTTAAAGATTTGGAGGCATTACTTGTATGGCGTATCTTGTGAGGTATTTACTGATCACCGTAGCCTTCAACATCTGTTCAAGCAAAAGGATCTAAATTTGAGGCAGCGGAGATGGCTGGAATTGCTCAAGGATTACGATATTACTATACTATTCCATCCGGGAAAGGCCAACGTGGTGGCCGATGCTTTGAGCCGAAAGGCAGTGAGCATGGGGAGTTTGGCATACATTCCAGTTGGAGAGAGACCTCTCGCAGTCGATGTCCAGACCTTGGCCGATAGGTTTGTGAGATTAGACATCTCGGAATCCAATCGGGTATTGGCTTGCGTGGTTTCTCGGTCTTTGTTATACGATCACATCAGGGAGCGTCAGTATGACGATCCCCATTTGCTTGTCCTTAAGGACAGAGTCCAGCATAATGATGCTAAAGATGTGACCATCGGCGACAATGGAGTGTTGAGGATGCAGGGCCAGATTTGTGTACCCAATGTGGATGGGCTCCGAGAGTTGATTCTGGAGGAGGCCCATAACTCACAGTATTCTATTCATCCGGGTGCCGCAAAGATGTACCAGGATTTGAAGCAACATTATTGGTGGAGAAGGATGAAGAAGGATATTGTGGGATTCGTAGCTCGGTGTCTCAACTGTCAGCAAGTAAAATATGAACATCAGAGGCCGGGTGGTTTACTTCAGCATATAGCTATTCCCGAGTGGAAATGGGAACGGATCACTATGGACTTTGTTGTTGGACTTCCACGGACTTTGAAGAAGTTCGATGCTATTTGGGTGATTGTGGATCGGCGACCAAGTCCGCGCACTTCATTCCTGTGTGTACTACCTATTCTTCAGAATGGTTGGCAAGGATTTATATCCAAGAGATTGTCTGGCTGCATGGTGTTCCAGTTTCTATCATTTCAGCTAGAGGTACTCAATTCACTTTGCAGTTCTGGAAAGCCGTGCAGAGGGAGTTGGGTACTCAGGTGGAATTGAGCACCGCATTTCATCCTCAAACGGATGGGTAGTCTGAGCGTACCATCCAGACATTGGAGGACATGTTACGGGCATGCGCTATTGATTTCGGAGGCTCATGGGATGAGTTTCTGCCTCTTGCAGAGTTCGCTTATAACAACAACTATCAGTCAAGTATTCAAATGGCTCCGTATGAGGCTCTGTATGGGAGGCGGTGTAGATCTCCGGTTGGTTGGTTCGAGCCCGGCGAAGCTAGGGTATTAGGGACTGACTTGGTTCAGGATGCTTTAGAGAAGGTGAAGATAATCCAGGAGAGGCTCCGTACAGCGTAGTCGAGGCAAAAGAGCTATGCCGATAGGAAGGTGCGAGATGTGTCCTACATGGTTGGCGAGAAGATCTTGTTGAAAGTTTCGCCCATGAAAGGTGTTATGAGATTCGGGAAGAGAGGGAAACTGAGTCCTCAGTTCATTGGGCCGTTTGAGGTGCTTCGAAGAGTCGGGGAGGTGGCTTATGAGCTTGCTTTTCCACCCAGTTTGTTGAGTGTACACCCAGTATTTCATGTTTCTATGCTCCGAAAGTATATTGGAGACCGGTCTCATATTTTGGACTTCAGCACAATTCATTTGGATGACGATTTGACCTATGAGGTGGAGCCAGTGGCGATTCTGGATCGTCAGGTTCGGAAGTTGAGGTCCAAGGAGATAGCTTCAGTAAAAGTTCAGTGGAGAGGTCGGTCCGTGGAAGAGGCTACCTGGGAAACCGAGCAGGGGATGCGGAGTAGATATCCTCACTTATTTGAAACTTCAGGTATGCTTCTTGACTCGTTCGAGGACGAACGTTTGTTTAAGAGGGGGAGAATGTGACGACCCGGTCAGTTACCTCGTGGGTTACCACTCCGTTTTCCCCTTTTTTTGCTTTATTATGCTTCGTTATCCGTGTTTTAGGTAATCAAGTTGAGTAGTCTGTGTTTGGGGTGAGTTTAGTAAGAAGAGGGATACTTAGTCTCTTTCAAGGAGATCAAAACTGGAAAAGTCAACCGGATGTTGACTTATGAGTTAGAGGGCTTGGATACGAGTTTCGATGGTTCGGTTAGTTTCGGGAGATGATTTATCACTTAGGAGTGTGGTTGGAATTTGTTTTGGATGTCCGGTGTAGAATTAGGCTTGAATTGGTGAAGTGAGAATCTTGGTGATTTTCGATTGATAGGCAAGATTTTGATCCGAGGGTCAGAATGGAAATTCCGAAAGTTGTTGTAGCTTCGATATGTAATTTATGACTTGTGTGCAAAATTTCAGGTCATTCGGACGTGGGTTGGTTGGGTTTAGATCAAAAGAGCGATTTTGAAGATTTTGAAATCCTTAGGCTTGAATCCAACGCAAATTTGGTGTTGAGAGGTTGTTTTGGGCGTTCCGATGGTTGGAACAAGTTTGAATAATGTCATGGGATATGTTGGCATGTTAGCTGAGGTTCCGGAGGCCTCGGGTGAGTTTTGGGTGGTTAAACGGATCAAACCATCGTTGGAAAAGCAAAAGTTGCAATAAAACCAGGTGAGAATGCAGACCGCATAACTCAAATGCGGACCGCATATCTCACAGTGGAGTCGCAAACACAAGCAGGAATCTGGGCAAGATTCGCGACCAAAATGCAGCCAGAATGCGAATCGCAAACCTAAAATGCGAACCGCATATTTGACAGTGGAGATCGCATACTGAGACAGAAACTTGGACAAAAATCTACGTCAGGAGTGCGACGAGAATGCGATCGCGAAACATGAAATGCGAACCACAAACCTCGCTTTGTGATGATTTCGCGGTGAAGGCTAGGGCTATCTTCGCGATGACTACGTCAAATATGCGAACCGCATACCTGTTATGCGACAGGTATGCGATCGCATATTTGGCCGGACAAGGGTGTTTTAGCTCGATTTTTGACCACCCTATAAATAGAACTCAGTGCCCATTTTGCCATGCAAAACCCATTTCCGTTACCCACGAAGAGAAATACCTCCAAAACACCGTAGGATCACAACAAATAAACCTCAAAACTATATCCAAAGGGAGAATTTCTTGAACAAGCTCTTAAGGAAGGGAGCTTTGACCATCTTGAACGTAGTTGGAGCTAGGGAACTCGGATTGAAGCGGAATCTTGAAGGATTTTTGGAAGATTTCAAGGGAAACATCGGGGTAGGTATTCCTAACTCAATTTTGAAAGAATTTCCTAAGATTATAGCTATTTTTAGCATTTTTGCTGGTGATTTGAGTTGGGAAAATTGTGGAAGACCCTACGCTTGGATTTTGGGACTTAGAGGTCGAGCCGATGTCAGAATTTAATAAATCTTGTATGGTTGAACTCGTGATAAGGTAAGAAACCCGTTGAGGTGAAAATTATTGAATTTTGAGAAGTGGGCCCGGGGCTCGGGTTTTGCTAATTTTGGGATTTTTGAGTATTTTCGAACGTTTTCACTTGGGCTTTGTTCCTTCAACATATTGTGACGTAATTGTTCTGAATTTTGATAGATTCGACGCACGTGAAGGCCACTTCAAAGGACAAAGGCGTCGTGGGCTAAGGATTTAGCCGGATTGAGGTGAGTAATGATCTTAAATGATGTTCTGAGGGTTTGAAACCCCGGATTTGCACATCGTAGTGCTATATTGAGTGAGACTCGCGCTCGATGATGAGCGTGGGGTCGTTTACTACTGGGGATTGTGGCTTGGTCCTTCCCGATTAATGATTTTACTATGCAATTGATTGAAACTTACGTGTTATCATCATGATTTGGGCTGAATGCCATATTTGGGCTTTTTGCCGGTTATGTGAACCCTTCAGGGGTATTATTTGGGCTTCGTGCCGGTTATGTGGACCCTTCAGGGGTAATTTATAACTGTTTTCTAACTGATTTGATTCATTTCTTAAACTCAGTTTTGAAATTTAAATGACTTTTCAAATGATGTAAATGGGATCGGGTGTCACGCCGCCACGGAATATGATAAATTGGATCGGGTGACACGCCGTCACGAGATAATGCGCTACTGCACCCCCCACAGTAAGCGCCGGGTACCCATAGGAACGGGTAACACGCCGTCACGAGATATGACTTGGCCAGTCATGATATTTTCTTTTACTTCATGTTATTGACTTGATTATTTACATGTTCTACTATTTCATTACGGATTGTTGTATGCCTTATGTGTTTCCTTACTCTCAGTTGTTATTTATAATTATTACTCACTGAGTTGGAAGTACTCACATTACTCCCTGCACCATGTGTGCAGATTCAGGCGTTATCGATTTCGCTCCGAGGTATTGTCTACTACTGCCAGGGCGGTGATTCAGAGACTACGAGGTAGCTGTTGGCGTCCCGTATCTCTTTTATCTTGTTGTTTCCACTATATTCACAGAATTGTGCCAAAGATATTGTAATAGTAATCTTATTATTAGGATTTTTATTAGTTGCTCATGACTTTGTGACACCCCGGTTCGGGCTGTAGTCGGGATGGTTCACTATGTTTTTCCGCAATCAACTGCTATTAAACTGTGTTGCGTTGTTCTCTTGTTAAATTTATTGCTTAAAATGAGTTATGGTTTGAATTGGCTGGCCTTGTCTTCATGAGAGGCGCCATCACGATCATGGTTGGGATTTTGGGGCGTGACAAAACCAAAGTCGAACTTAGAGGAAACTGAGATAGTTAATTTGGGAGATTCTGAAATAGTCAAAGAGAGCCGCATTAGTATCCACATATCACCGTCTGACAAAGAAGAGTACATCAGATTTTTGAGAGAATATGAGGATGTCTTTGCATGGTCCTATGATGACATGACAGGGTTGAGCACATCCATAGTAGCCCATAAGCTACCCACTAACCTAATGTGTCCACTAGTGAAGCAGAAACTCAGGAAATTCAGACCAGACATGAGTTTGAAAATGAAAGAGGAGATTACCAAGAATTTCAACGGCAAGGTCCTTCGAGTGGTCAAGTATCTGACCTGGTTAGACAATATCGTACCCGTGCCAAAGAAAGATGGGAAGGTCATGTCATGCGTCAACTAAAGAGATTTGAACCGAGAAAGTCCCAAGGATGATTTTCCACTACCAAACATACATATTTTGATCGACAACTGCACAAGCAGGAACTGCAATCCATTGTTGATTGTTTCGCGAGATATCACTAGATCTGGATGGATGAAGAAGACAAAAAGTAAAGAGACTTCATCATGCCATGGGGTGTGTATTGCTATAAAAGGATGCCGTTTGGTTTAAAGAATGCCAGATCTATTTACATGAGGGCCATGACTACACTTTTTCATGATATGATACATAAGGAGACGTCATCAAATCCAAGAAGAGCCTAGATCATATAGCAGATATGAGAAAGTTCTTCGACCGCCTGCGGAGATACAACGTGAAGCTGAACCCCGCAAAATGTTCCTTCAGGGTCCTTGCCGAGAAGCTACTAGGTTTCATCACAGTCATCGAGGGATTGAGCTGGACTCATCAAAGATCAAAGCCATCCAAGATCTGTTGCCGCCAAGGAACAAGAAGGACATGATGAGCTTCTTGGGCTGTCTCAATTACATCAGTCGTTTCATAGTGCAGTCGACGATAATATGTGAACCAATCTTCAAGATGTTGAGAAAGGATGCTACAATAAGCTGGAATGCGGAATGTCAAATGACTTTCGATAAAATCAAGGAGTATTTGCCCAAACCTCCTATGCTGGTCCCATTGGAGCTGGGGGGACCTCTAATGCTGTACTTGTCTGTGTTGGATGGAGCAATTGGATGCATCTTAGGACAACATGATGAGATCTGGAGGAAAGAGCATGCCCTATACTACTTGAAAAAGAAGTTCACACCCTATGAAGATCGGTATTCTTTATTGGAGCGTACTTGATGCACCCTGACATGGATAGCCCAGAAGTTGAGGCACTATTTCTGCGCATACACCACATAACTCATATCAAGAATGGACCATTTAATGTATATTTTTCAGAAACCTTTGCCTACTGGAAAGTTGGCAAAGTGGAAAATATTGCTAAGTCAGTTCGATATCGTCTATGTGACTCGAAAGGCAGTCAAGGGGCAAGAATCCTGTGGATGGAGAATATGAACCATTGAAGACGTATTTTCCCAATTGTTGTCATTCATAGTGGAGGATATCACCGAAGCTTATGATGGTTGGAGATTGTTTTTCGATGAAGCCACAAACTTCAAGGTAGTAGGAATCAGAGCTGTCCTAGTATCGGAAACATGCCAACACTAGCTGGTATCCACCAAGCTTAGATTGCCATGCACTAACAATATGGCAGAATATGAGGCTTGAATTATGGGACTTAGGATGGCCATTGACACGAACATCCAGGAATGATTGGTGATTGGAGATTCGGACTTGTTGATTCATCAGGTAACTCGGAGAATAGGCTACCAAGAATACGAAGATACTACCTTAGTTTCATTGTGTGCAAGGATTGATCAAGAGATTTTCAAAGATAGAAAGCATGTTCCTCGGATTCAGAAGGAGTTCGCAGACACACTGGCCACATTGTCTTCCATGATACAGCATCCAGATAAGAATTATATCGACCCCATCCCAATAGTGATCCATAAGCAGCCTGCCTACTATCCTTATGTTGAAGAAGAATTTGATGAGAATCCACAGTTTCACAATATCAGAGAGTATCTGGAAAAGTTAGAGTACCCCAAAAGTGCTACACATACTCAAAAGCGCACATTAAGGAGGTTAGCTAATCATTTCTTTTGGCCTGGAGGAATTTTGTACAGAAGAACTCCCCATCTAGGATTGCTAAGATGTGTTGATGCCAAGGAAGCATCCAGAATTCTCGAAGAAATACATGTCGGAACATGAGGACCTCACATGAATGGATTTGTTCTAGCCAAGAAGATACTAAGGGAAAGATATTTCTAGATGACTATGGAGATTGATTGCATCAAGTATGTTCAGAAATGTCACCGGTGTCAGGTACATGCTGAAATGATACAGGTTCCACTCAATGAACCCAATATGACGAGCTCACCTTAGCCTTTTGCTGCTTGGGGCATGGATGTCATTGGTCCAATCTAGCCTGCCGCCTCTGACAGACACAGATTTATCTTGGTAGCCATTTGTTACTTCACTAAATAGGACGAAGCCGCCTCCTACAAAGATGTAACAAAGAAGGTCGTAGCAGATTTTGTTCGAGATCGTATTGTCTGCTAATTCGGGGTGCCCGAGTCAATTATCATTGATAATGCCGACAACCACAATACTGATCTGATGCGTGCCATGTGCTAGACATTTAAGATCAACCACCAAAATTCCACCGCATAAAGACCATAGATAAATGAGCCCGTAGAAGCTGCCAACAAGAATATTAAGAAGATACTAAGTAAAATGGTGGACAATTACAAACAATGGCATGAGAAGTTACCATTTGCTTTGCTTGGATACCGCACTACGGTCTGAACGCCAACTGGGGAAACTCCCTATCTATTGGTTTATGGTACTGAAGTTGTTATACCCACCGAGGTAGAAATCCCTTCCCTGCGGATCATACAAGAAGCTGAGCTTAGTGATGTAGAATGAGTGCTGGGCCGATATGATCATTTGGCTCTCATTGAGGGAAAAATAATAAATGCGGTGTGCCATGGGCATCTTTACCAGAACAGAATGGCAAGGGCCTTCAGTAAGAAGGTTAGACCAAGACCGTTCACACCAGGGCAACTGATTCAGAAGCGAATCTTCACACATCAGGATAAGGCAAAGGGTAAATTCTCACCAAACTGGTAAGATCCTTACATGGTTGATCGAGTGCTGACTGGAAGGGAACTCATAGTAGAATAAATGGATGGAGAGATATGGCCAAAACTTATCAATTCAGACACCGTCAAAATATATTATGTCTAAGATTGTATTCGTACTTACTTCCTGATGTAACATGAACTACGGTTGACCTGATTCCCGTTTAAGAGGGATACATAGGTGTGGGTTCGATCACATTATAATAAAATTTCCATTTCCCTCCATGGTCAAAAATTTGCAGTCACATTATAATAAAATTTCCATTTCCCTCCATGGTCAAAGATTTGCGCAAATTTTGAATTTCATCAGATCCGACACCATTGCACCAAGAGTCACAGGAAGAGGATTGTCGGGAAATATATCAGGGCCGATCCATCAGAGCTAGGGCAAAATTCGATCCCCAGGGGTTCTTCACAATCCTACACATGACAAGGACGTTGCAATGTCTCAAAATGTGTCATAGTCTATGATTCGAGAAAACTATCTATTTTATGCGTTGTCACATATTTTAATAACTGCATTTTTTATGATTGACTAATTACAAAATGCATATTTTCAAAACTCAATTTTTGTAATAGCCAAATACTATCCAGGCTAGATTAAAGCATATAAGTGTCAAGCTCAGAAAGCAAAGTCAGAAGCAAGGACAGAACAAGGAATCAAAAGCACGAACCAACCTTAACCATACAAATTCCATCCAATTCCGACCTTAAATCGTCTTTCAAATCATCATTTATATTTTAGAAAAGTTTTTAGTAAAATCCCCAATTTCTTCAATTCAATTCATCAAACAATCGCTAAATTCAAGGTTGGAATCATGAAATATAATCAAATTCAAGTCAAAAATACTTACCACAATCCAAATCGTGAAAATCCCCTACAAATTTGCCTAAATTCGAGCTCTCTAACTCAAATTATGATAAAATAACCAAAACACTTGAAATAGAGTACTTAAATGGTCTTCCCACATATACACATCACAATCGTGGAACAACCTTCACGATCACAAAGAACAAATTGTCACGAACCCAAATTCCCACCTTAGGATGTCGTGATGGCACCTAGTCCCTAATACTAGGTAAGTCTAACACATGTTGAGTTAATAACAGAATTGAACTATTTAATCAATAGACATAAACTAGTAAATGACATATATAGCTGCAAACAACAGTACTTATACATTTCATAAAACCGATAGTACGGAGTCAGAAGCTCTACTGACCTACACTAGAATTTCTAAATACGATACTGCTATGAATTAAGATAAACAATGGTAAGGATAATATCCGAAGGTGACTCCGAGGCCTGCGCACGTCAAGCAGGTATATCTTGAAGTCTCCCGCCGCACAGACACAACTCTCAACAACACAATAAGAAGTACTTGGGTCTGCACAAAAATGTGCAAGAAGACTAGCATAAGTACACCAGTGTGGTACCTAGTAAGAATCAGGCTTAACCTCGGTAGAGTAGTAACGAGGCCAGGTCAAAACACCTACTAGCCATAGAAACCTGTGTAAGATATGCCATAAAGCTAACACGGGAAAGAACATCAATGTAATACTAACATCGGAAAAATTTATTGATTTACAACAAGCAATGAAAATAATAGAAGCACAAATGGCAGCAAGAAGTAGACGGGTAATAAAGCAGTAATATAATCAGGACACATATGAGATATGAATGAACTCAAATAAGGAATAACATATGACAACTGAATTAATCAATCATTTCCAATGCATGGACTTACAACAAGAATTACCCCGCTGCACCACACCTTGTAACCACAAATCATGAGCCACAATTTCCAAATCTTACACTTCGTGCACCTCGTGCCCACAATAACAATCACTTTCGCACAGGAAACCCACGTTCTATCTTGTACATTGTATTTGTGTCAAATATCAATTAAAATATTTGAGAGATATATTATACACAATAAAGCATAATAACAATCTTGAATAAAGTAAGGCGTCAAATGAGATAATGAGTTTTTTTTTTGGATCAATTAAAGTAAGATAATCACAATTCATACAATATAGAGTATCAGATGAGTTTAGTTTAGAAATCAATAAAATAAAGTAAAAATATCGTGTTTAAACAAAGTAAAATATTAGTTAATTAATGAATTAAATATAGAATTTGTTAAAGTAAAACGTGACAACAATTTTAAGTAAAGTAAACATCAAATAGGGTGATATGTATAACTTGAGAACCCAATTAAAGTAAAAATGTGATGACCATTTAAAATAGTAAGGCACCAAGTAAGATAACGAGTTCTATCTTAAGAGTCACTTAGAATAAAGCATGTTGATAATTCTTTTATTTAAAAGAGTTATGTTAACAACAACTCAATAGAATATGAGATAAATAATCCGTGCAAATAAATTCACATGGAAAATAATAGAAGCACAAATGGCAGCAAGAAGTAGACGGGTAATAAAGCAGTAACATAATCAGAACACAGATGTGATATGAATGAACTCAAATAAGGAATAACATATGACAACTGAATTAATCAATCATTTCCAACGCATGAACTTACAACAAGAATTACCCCGCTCCACCACACCTCGTAACCACAAATCATGAGCCACAATTTCCAAATCTTACACGTCGTGCACCTCGTGCCCACAATAACAATTACTTTCGCACAGCAAACCCACGTGCTATCTTATACATTGTATCCATGTCAACTATCAATTAAAATATTTGAGAGATATATTATACACAACAAAGCATAATAACAATCTTGAATAAAGTAAGGCGTCAAATGAGATAATGAGGTTTTTTTTTTGGATCAATTTATGTAAGATAAGCACAATTTATACAATATAGAGTATCAGATGAGCTTAGTTTAGAAATCAATAAAATAAAGTAAAAATATCGTGTTTAAACAAAGTAAAACATTAGTTAATTAATGAATTAAATATAGAATTTGTTAAAGTAAAACGTGACAACAATTTTAAGTAAAGTAAACATCAAATAGGATGATATGTATAACTTGAGAACCCAATTAAAGTAAAAATGTGATGACCATTGATAATTCTTTTATTTAAAAAAGTTATGTTAACAACAACTCAATAGAATATGAGATAAATAATCCATGCAAATAAATTCACATGGACAATCAATTTATCAAATAATAATGGAGGCACGAATTGGCATGTTAAAGCAACACAACAAATCACGTGGAATGCATGACTCACACAAGAAGCCACAATCGTTCCAACACCAAGACAACAACGAATAACCAAATACAATCAAAATACAAATGAATGAATGAAGGAAGAACAATAACCGTTCAAGCCAACAAGTCTTTCCAACATAGAATGTACAATATGAATCACATCGAGGTACCACACCTCATGTCACGATCCAAAATCCACTAATGGTCATGATGGCACATAACTCCGCCGTCAGGCAAGCCAACAGTGATTGATCACCTTAATTACTCATTTTAGTATATTGAAATCATAATTTCCTTAATTAAATCGTATGAAATAGAATTTACAAGGGAAATGCTAATATTTACACAACTACAATAACGAACAACCTATAGGAACCCCCAAAACCCGATGTCACAAGTACATGAGCATTTTCTAAGGAATACAACAATGATACAACATCTGTCCAGATGTAAATATGGCAGGATAAAATAAATAGTACGATGGAGACTCGATAAACTGTGATGCATAGCCTGGTTGCAGCTCACATAAAATCTTCTTAACAGATGCTCCTACGCGCCAAGATGATCACCAAATGAACCTGTTAGATCCTGCACATTTAGTGCAGAAGTGCAGCTTGAGTACGTAAATCAATGCGTACCCAGTATGTATCTAGCCTAACCTTAGAAAAGTACTGACGAGGGGTCGACATCGACACTTACTAGAGGTCCAATAAAATAATATAATCATTCATAACAGATATGAAGTGCACAACAATAGTGGAGTAAATATGTAATTTCGTAATTTTCCAATTATTTCTTTTAAAGTATAAATTTCTCGATCTCGTATTCTACCTTGATAGCTCAGAAAATGCCAGGTAGCAATACCAAGTAAATAAGGAATACCATAAAATGTCGGGCATTAGTGGAAGGTTTATCTCGTGAACATTCGGACTACTAGTGATGTAACGCACGATTCTGCCGAGGTCGTTCGGCCCGATCCGGAATAATGTGCACACTGTCGAGGATCATGCGGAACGAACGATAGATGCATCTATATACTGCCGAGGCATTTGGGCCGCTCCACAAAGGAAGGAAGTTATTGAATTACGAGACACGTATTTACAATAGAGTATATGAGCACCAAAATGAACATAAACTTTATCGTTTCTCAAGTAACTTTCCCACAACTCAAAGTGTTAAGGCTCGTCCTAGTATACATATATTTATTTTTAAATCAAATTCAGTTATAACTATAATTAATTAAGTCAGCACAACGAGTTCAAATAATTCAATTATTACATGATAAAGTCCTAAGTCTACCCTGATATAAACATGCTTTAGCTATGTACGTACTCTCGTCGCCTCGTGCATACGTAGCACCCACAACTAGTTGCACATAACAATAAAAATCACCTAACGGGTAGTGTCCCTCTCACAAGATTAGACAGGAGACTTACCTCGCTTTGAAGTTCCAAAACCGGCTCAAATATTGATGCCCGTCTCTCCAAAACTAGTCAAACAAATGTGCAAATCCATAAATATATACTCTATTACCCATAATTAATCAATTAATAACAATCCCTAACTCCGCTCGAAAAGTCGATAAAGTCAACCCTAGGGCCCACGTGCCCGGATTCCGAAGATCTTTTGAAGATAAACCTTACCCATAACTCTACGAACTAAAATATATAATTTATTCCTTATTCCATGTCAAATTTCGTTGTCAAAATCCAAAAATACCAAATTCTTGGTTTTCTACCAAAAATCCCAAATTTCTACTAATTTCCATGTTTAAATCCATATACAAACCATGTATTTAACTTGTAATAGTTGGGCGTCACTTACCTTGTGTTGCTTGATGAAAATCTCCCTTTGAAGCTCTCCAAAAATCGCCCTAACCAAGTAAAAATGAAAGAAAATGGGCCAAATCTCGTTCTTAAAACAACACTGCCCAGCGACCTTTTGCACCTGCGGTTCCCAGGTCGCTTCCGCGACAGCCGCTTCTGCGGCTTCAATCTCGCACCTGCAAGAACCCAGGATAGGTCGCCTACCGCATCTGCGGCTCCTCCAGCACTTCTGTGCCCTCGCTTTTGCAGCTCCTAATGCGCAGGTGCAGTTCCGCTTCTGCAGAACTTGACCGCATCTGCTGTCCCATCCTTCCCAGCAATTCCGCTTCTGCGCTCAAGGACACCGCATCTGCGCCCTTGCAGATATGGAAATGGTCTCGCACCTGCGTCATTGCCCAGCTCGCCCAGACCTGCTTCTGTGACCCTCTGGGCCACTTCTGCGGCCAAAACCTCGCAGGTGCGGTTACACTAGATGTGCTACCACTAGAAATTTATAAGGCCAAATTCTCTCCCAGATTTAATCCGAATAAAACCCGAGGCCCCCGAGACCCCATCCAAACACACCAACGCATCCCAAAACATGACACAGACTTAGTCGAAGCCTCAAATCACTCGAAACAACATCAAAAATATGGATCAACGATCAAAACCCTTCTTTAAACTTTAAAACCTTTAAACTTTGACGAACGCGTCCGAATCATATCAAAACATTCAGGAATGACGCCAAACTTTGCCCGCAAGTCACAAATCACGATACGAACCAATTTCAAGGCTTGGAACCTCAAAGGGTCATCGATAACACCAAAGTCCACTTCAAATCAAACTTAAGAATTTCTTAAACTTCCAAAATGTGAACCATCAATAATAGGCACCGAAATGTTCCCGGACCACCCGATACTCAACCCGAACATACACCCAAGTCCAGAATCATCATACCAACCTCTTGAAACCTTCAAATCCCGATTCGAGGTCTTTACTCAAAAATCGAACCTTAGTTAATTTTTTTTCCAACTTAAAGCTTCCGAAAGTAGAATTTTCTTTCCAATTCAACTCCGAATTTTTCAAAATTCAATTCCGACCACACGCACAAGTCATAATACCCGAAGTGAAGCTACTCAAGGCCTTAAACTGCTAAACGACGCGCTAGAGCTCAAACAACCGGTCAGGTCGTTACATTCTCCCCCACTTAAACATACGTCCGTGCTCGAACGTGCTAAGGACTGATCTAGAGTTGTCCAAAATTACTGTTTAACACCTCGTGCACCTACCCGTGCCACCATAATCCAGTTGAACACATTAGCTCAAGTCAGACTGAAAATCCTCCCTTTTATTTAGTCAATAAGCCTTAGAACCAAATTCCAACCTCAAAATTTCTCTACAAGACCTGATTTTGACGTACGAACACCGTACCAATCACCACACACTGTACCAAAACATGATCATGCACCTATGTCAAAATCACACCATGCACCACATAAGTTGGTTGCCCATAATAACATCCTCCGACCACAATAGCTGCAATTTCATGAATCCGATGCCCACAACACACCTCATGACACATATAAGTCCTATTCCAACTCTCGCAATATTGCCACAATGAAAGAGACGTGTAGAAACTCATAACCACCTACCGAATCAATAATTCATGGAGTCTCTTCTCCTGACAAGAATCATTACCTCATTATGAACTGAATAATGATATTTTCTCTTTAATATACCTTATATAAATCTGATTGCACTAATTTCAGGTCCAATAATCTCGTCTCAACTAGTACAAACTGCTCAGGCAATAAACCATGTCAGACACTACCAAAAATCTCATACGATGCCCACAATGCGCCAACAAGCTACAAACTCGAATGTGATACATAAGGAAAAACGAAATCTGAAAAAGGACTGCCCAGCCCGTGTAATGAATAAAACGGCCGAATAGATGCAATGAACCTGCCTCAGTGATGAAAAATAGGACACACAAAATGAGTGTAATGAACTATGCTCAACATCTCGCTGTTGCCGTGTAACCCGATCTGACACAACACTATTGCGGCGTGTAACCCGATCCAAACATCACAATATTGCGGTGTGCAATCCGATCCAAACAATATGCTCGTGGCGGCGTGCCATCCGATCCGCACATAACAATCAAGAAGAAAACACACACATCAAGCCGTAATGCTTATACTTACGAAATGCCCGAATATCGACCACAAGAACGCTAAGTGCATAATACAAATCCTGGGTAAATGGATATCGCCATACTCTACAAAACCCAAGAAC
This sequence comes from Nicotiana obtusifolia, assembly GCA_002018475.1. Lineage (NCBI taxonomy): Eukaryota > Viridiplantae > Streptophyta > Magnoliopsida > Solanales > Solanaceae > Nicotiana > Nicotiana obtusifolia. The sequence continues at coordinate 348,484 of MCJB01050574.1, forward strand.
AACTAAGGTGCAATTAATGAGCTGCATCTCGAGAGCCATCCTGCTCATATAACACTACAAGCTACACGGGACCCCAACACATGTGCGAATAATCAAGCCATCTCACAACCCACATGGCACAATAGAGGTTTACATGGAATAGCTGACGACAAAAATAACATCTAATGCCCGATGCCTCCTCCGTTAACAATGCTATGACGAACGAACACATCCGACCTGACGTAGAGCACATTCACATTATCCCCACTAACGGACCTCACACAGATTCTAATCATACCATACTGGGCCAATAACCTTCCAAAGATCCATAATGGCCCTATTCATGACACATATGAACATCCCGTCAAATCCAAAACAAACTCATACGGTTCACAGCCCAAGGAATAGAACGCCTCTCAAGCATAAACCCTCGCATTTGCGATATTGCCATAACCTCCATACTTGGTTTTAATCTTTAACAATCAAGTGACTAACATGCCACACTTATACAAATATCCCTGTTGGGTATGCTCTCACGACCTTCCGCTTAGGTAGCAAGGTTTGCACATCCATACCACCAACCGTTCTAATTCTGTAAAGCAAATCAAGAATCCGCAAATCAATACACAAAGCCTCTTACATAGAACGCCGTTCTCAGGTGACACTAAAGAAAATGCCAGCTTACTCTGAACATCTGAATTTTCCCCTGCTCATCCGAGCTCGTGACATTCTTGTCAACGCCGAACCGCAACCTTGATCCTCAAGTTTCAAATTCCCATGCCGCTCACTGCACCTATCATGCCGCTACATGATAATACATGCATTCACCATAACCCTTGAACTACTAGTAGAATAACTGCTTCATTGGCTAGAAACCTTTCACTTAGCTCATTTCAGAAGAACCAATGCAACACGCAACTGAATTCCCAAACCACAGAAAAATACAAACCTCAAGTCGTGATCTAAACCACCATGACTCTTCCGGAATCCATTTACTCAACATGGCCATTTGAATCATATATATCCTAAATCAATCAAGCTATGCTGGCTGTCAAGCCCGCACATACGTCCATAAAACACATGTTTAACTTCACACACCGAAGGAACTGATCATTGCCACAATCATGCCGATTCAACTATTACTAACCGACCCAACTTCTTTATATTTACTCTTGACCTAATTTAGAAATATAATAGCTCCATTCACAGCATAACGAACTCAATCCGCACTCATCTCGAGTGACCCGAATCGCGAGACCACATCGTCTCAATACCCATGAATCATCTCCTACCTCCTTACGCGCAAAATAGCATCTCCAACTGGTGCACCCATTCTGCAAGACCTTCTGCGAATTCAAAGCTATTTCTTCCTTTCCTCCAATACTACACCGCATACCCGATGATAACATAGAACATTTTAAGTCCCATCCGTAATCCATTGTGAAAACTCGATCCTTAACCACACAATAGACCCGAAATTCTTAGACACTGCACTTTAATTCTTGAACCCACTAGGAACGTTGTTGAGAGTCACCCACTCTGACCTAATCCCGAATATAACCAAACTTCAACGCTCTGCTAGCACATGAACACCCCCTCAAAGAAGCAATCGGCTGAATTCTTTTCCTTGTACATTACATCCACAAGAAGCATCAACTCTAGGTCTTCCCAAAACCTGCACCTTAATCGATAAGGCAAAGTATAGCACACATTCATTAAGTTCTTTGCTGAATTACCCCTGATGTTTCCTTTTCTTAGTCATAAATAATCCACCAATGCACCGACAACCAGAAGCCGCACAAGCAGATAACTACACGATCCAATCGTAGACGGAGGGCTCCTCCACTTAGCTTTAAGCTACAATCACATAAATCTAGAACCCACAACGATTCCTCTTTCTCAATCATCAGGATCACGCACCGTCAACCCGCCAAATTTCTCGAAATCTTTTGTTAAACTTTTCATGTAACATTCCGAATTACTAGCCATGATCGCATACTCGGCCTTCTGTTGGGTAGTAAGTAGGACTCTTCGTAGAAACTTCATAAAAAATCACACAACCGCTAAACTATTCACAGGAGATAACCCACCTGTGGTATTCCATGCCGACATCATCCAACGATGCTGCACCGGATACAACTACCACGAGTTCAGTAAACCTTCCTGAGCCTATGCTCGTCCACCAGTTGTAAAAGTCTGTTCCTTCCCCATTGACATCAACAAAAAGTTCAACTATACCTTCCAAACTTAAAGCCATGCTGCATCCGAAATGATAAATCAAATCTTCACACCCCTCTTTATTTCAAGCAAACTCCTTTCTGCCATATTCAATCTTTCTCCGTACAGTAACCACCATTCCAATTATAATCCATAGATCTAGTCACTTTCCACCATGCCTCCCAAATCGCTCTAATCTTCCTCAAGGTACGTGTCTATCCTACCACAGAATCTATATGCTACTATGCCACTCCCACTTTGGTCAAACCATCTCCTTTAAGCAACTTCTTGACCTCCGCTACTCAAACTTGACCTGCTAGTAATTCATCCACCGCGAGACACCTCCCACCATGTCCTTCCTCATACTTCGCTGCCCAAATATTGCCTCAAATCAAATCCATACTAGTAACACCAGAACTGATGAATCGCTACCAACTCTAAACCTCCTAGAAGATCATTTTTCTTGAGCCACCAACACTAGAATTACCAATTTGATTCGGATAACCGCTTCCTAGGTGCCACTTACCAACATCCTGCCCTGAAGGCAAATTGAAGAAGACCATAACACCGGCAAACCTTAATGCGTTCCCAACAAGGACGATGATACCAATCACAAATGAGAATTTCACCACGCTCGAAAACACCAAGTCTCGTCACTTTGTCAACCAAACCTGGACATCTATAGTTCGATTGCCTTTCCTCCGCTGGAATTAAATGCTGAACCGCTACATCATGCACTAAGAAATCCTCTCTTCAAGTCATTCACAACTTCAACACATAAATGAGCACCCCAACATTACATCAATACTGTGCGATAATAACACATGAACATCATAGCAATCTGTGCATAGCCTCAAAGCCATCGGAAATACAGCTACTGAGCTGAAATGACAGAACATCCTTCCACAAGGTGACGATAATAGCCTGCCCGAACACGCGGGGAAGAACATCCCACACTACCTCTGCAGTACCAATACAACTACTCGATGCCCAATTGACAGCAAGCGCCGCACGTCGTGTAAGATTGAGTAGGAAGGAAATAAAGGCACAAGCCTCAATGGAATCAAACCGCACGATGAGGAAATCACGAAGGGAAGTGCTCCTAACAGCCCTGTAGCCTCTCGAAGATAAGCACAGAGGTCTTCGTACCGATCCGCAAGACTTTACTAGACTTGCTCATGACTCGTGAGACCTAAGTGAACCTAACGCTCTGATACCAAACTATCACGACCCAAAATCCACTAAAGGTCGTGATGGCGCCTAACTCCGCCGTCAGGCAAGCCAACGGTGGTTGATCAACTTAATTACTCATTTTAGTATTTTGAAATCATAATTTTCCTTAATTAAATCGTATGAAATAGAATTTATAGGGTAAATGATAATATTTACACAACTACAATAACGAACAACCCGTAGGAACCCCCAAAACCCGATGTCACAAGTACATGATCATTTTCTAAGGAGTACAACAATAATACAACATCTGTCCAGAATGTAAATAAGACAGGATAAAATAAATAGTACGATGGAGACTCGGTAGACTGTAGTGCGTAGCCTGGTGGCAGCTCACATAAAGTCTCCTCAGCAGATGCAACTACGCGCCAAGATGATCACCAAATGAACCTGTCAGATCCTGCACATTTAGTGCAGAAGTGCAGCATGAATACGTAAATCAACGCGTACCCAATAAGTATCTAGCCTAGCCTCGTAGAAGTAGTGATGAGGGGTCGACATCAACACTTACTAGAGGTCCAATAAAGTAATATAATCATTCATAACAGATATGAAGTGCACAACAATAATGGAGCAAATATATAATTTCATAATTTTCCAATTATTTCATTTAAAGTATAAATTTCTCGATCCTGTATTCTACCTAAATAGCTCAGAAAATGACAAGTGTCAATACCAAATAACTAAGGAATACCATAAAATGCTGGGCATCAGTGAAAGGTTTATCTCGTGCACATTCAGACTCCAGCGATGGAACGCACGATTTTGCCGAGGTCGTTCGGCCGATCCGAAATAATGTGTACACTGCCGAGGGTCATACGGCACGAGCCATATATGAATCTGTATACTGCCGAGGCGTTCGGCCCGCCCCACAAGAAAAGGAAGGAACCGAGTTACGAGACACGTGTTTACAATACAGTACATGAGCACCAAAATGAATATAATCTTTACTATTTCTCAAATAACCCGCCCACAACTCAAATTGTTAAGGCTCGGCCTAGTATACATATATTTATTTTTAAATCAATTTCAGTTATTACTTTAATTAATTAAGCCAGTAGAAGGGGTTCAAATAATTCAACTATTACACGATAAAGTCCTAAGTCTACCCGAACATAAACATGCTTTAGCTCGTCACTTCGTGCGTTCGTAGCACCCACAACTAGTTGTACATAACAATAAATATCAACTAAGGGGTAGTTTCCCCCTCAGAAGATTACATAGGAGACTTATCTCGCTCCGAAGTTCCAAAACAGGCTCCAACGCCTCTCAAACACCTCAAATCGATGCCCGTCTCTCCAAAACTAGTCAAACAAATGTGCAAATCCATAAATATATACTATATTACCCATAATTAATCAATTAATAACAATCCCCAACTCCACTCAAAAAGTCAATAAAGTCAACCCTCGGGCCACGTGCCCGGGTTCCGAAATTTTTTGAAGATAAACCTTACCCATAAACCTCGAACTCAATTATATAATTTATTCCTAATTCCATGTCCAATTTCGTGGTCAGAATCCAAAAATACCAAATTTTAGGTTTTCTACCAAAAATCCCAAATTTCTACTGATTTCCATGTTTAAATCCACATACAAACCATGTATTTAACTTATAATAGGTGGGAATCATATAACTTGTGTTGCCTGATGAAAATCTCCCCTTGAAGCTGTCCAAATATCGCCCCAACCAAGTGAAAATGAAAGAAAATGGGCCAAATCCCATTCTTAAAACAACACTGCCCAACAACCTTTAGCACCTGCAGTCCCCAGGTCGCTTCTGCGATAGCTGCTTCTGTGGCTTCAATCTTGCACCTGCGAGAACCCATGCTAGGTCGTCTATTGCATCTGCCACCCCTCCAGTGCTTCTGCGCCCTCGCTTTTACGGCTCCTCATACGCAGGTGCGGTTCCGCTTCTGCGGAACTCGACCGCATCTGCAGTCCCAGCCTTCCCTAGCTATTCTGCTTCTGCGCTGAAGGACGCCGCATCTGCGCCATCGCAGATGCGAAAATGGTCTAGCACCTGCGCCATTGCCCGACTCGCCCAAAACCGCTTCTGTGACCCTCTTGGCCGCTTTTGAGCTCCACGCCTGCGGCCAAAACCTCACAGGTACAGTTACTCCAGATTTGCTGCCACCCAAAATTTCATAAGGCCAAATTCTCACTCCGATTCAATCCGAATCAAATGGAAGGCCCCCAGGACCCCATCCAAACACACCAACGCATCCCAAAACATGACATGGACTTAGTCGAAGCCTCATATCATGCCAAACAACATCAAAACTACGGATCAACGATCAAAACCATTCTTTAAACTTTCCAACCTTTAAACTTTGAAGAACGTGTCCGAACCATATCAAAACTTTTGGGAATGAGGCTAAACTTTGCGCGCAAGTCAGAAATCACGATACGAACCTATTCCAAGGTTCGGAACCTCAAATGGACATCGATAACACCAAAGTCCACTTCAAATCAAACTTAAGAATTTCTTAAACTTTCAAAATGCCAACCTTCCATAATAGGCGTCGAAATGCTCCCGGACCACCCGATACTCAATCCGAACATATGCCCAAGTCTGAAATCATCATACAAACCTATTGAAAAAAATCCCGATTCCGAGGTCTTTACTCAAAAGTCAAACCTTAGTCAATTTGTTTCCAACTTTAAGCTTCCGAATGTAGAATTTTCTTTCTGATTCAACTCCGAACTTCCCGAAATTGAATTCCGACCACACATACTAGTCATAATACCTTAAGTGAAGCCACTCAAGATCTCAAACTGCTTAACAACACGCTAGAGCTCAAAACGACCGATCGGGTTGTTACACCTCATATTCATATTTCTCAATTCACAATCACAATCTTTCCTTACATCGCCGTGTGCGCATTACATTTAGATACTGTTGAAAACATGTTTCACGCTTTATCCCCCTTATGTCACTGCGTGGCTTCAAGTAATTCACTTACTAGCAAAACGCACATAAATTCCACCGTATGTCTCCGCATGTACGTCAACCCATATCCTTATACCGTCGCATGCGCATCAATATAACAACACAATAACATCTCGCACCATACGTGCACATATACCATAACTTTTCAAAATCAACAATATCAATGTTACTAAAAAATATAGCCCACGGCGCAACCACAATATGTACTAGCCATAGAAACCTGTGGAAGATATAACATTAAGCTAACAATGGAAATAACATCAATGTAACACTAGCATTTGAAAGATTATTGATTTACAACCAGCAATAAAAATAATAGAAGCACAATTAATAAAAATAAGAACACAGATGAGATATGAATAAACTCAAATAAGGAATTACAGATGACAACTCAATTAATCAATCATTTCCAATAGATGTAATTACAATAAGAATTACCCCAATGCACCACACCCGTAACAAGAGCCACAATTTCCAAATCTTACACGTCCGGAACCTCGTGCCCACAATGATAATAACCCGCGCACGTCAAAGCCCACATGCTACCATGTACATTGTATCCGTGTCAAATATCAATTAAAATATTTGAGAGATATTGTAACGACCCGGCCAGTCATTTTGAGAATTAGCATTCCGTTCAGTGGCTTAAGGTCTCCAGCAGCTTCGTATTGTATATCGTGACTTGGGTGTGTGGCTGGGTTCAATTTTCGAATGATTCGGGATTAATTTGAAAGAATGATTCTTGTTTTAGAAGCTTAAGTGGCAAGATTGACCGAAGTTTGACTTTTGTGTACACGATACCGAAATGATATTCTAATGATTCAAATAGCTTCGTATGGTATTTTTGGACTTAGGCATGCGCCCGAATTAGGATTTGGAGGTCCATAGGTTGATTTGATGCATTTTGGCGAAAGTTAGAAAGTGGAAGGTTGAAAGTTTGACTGCGAGTTGGCTTTATTGATATCATGTTCGAATTGCGATTTTGGGAGTTGGAATAACTTCATTGTGTCATTTGGGACTTGCATAAAAATTTGACGTGATTAGGGGTTGATTTGATATGATTCAACACGAGTTGTAGAAGTTGAAAGTTCATAAGTTCATTAAGTGCGATTTTGAGGTGTGATTCATTGTCTTGATGTCGATAGATGTGATTTAAGGCCTTGAGCAGGTCCGCGTTTGTTATGAGACTTATTGGTATGTTTTGACGGTGTCTCGAGGGCCTCAAGTATGTTTCGGATGGGCTCTGGGCCATTTCTCGTTGTTTTGGAGTTGCTGATAGTTAGTGTCTGATAACCTTATTTGCAATTGCGTAGTGTAAGCCGCGATCGCTTAGTGTATTTGGTGACTTACCACAATTCCTTCTTCGCATTCACATGGTTAGGTCTGCGATCGCGGATCAGTGGCTGTTGACTCAACGCATTTGTGCCAGAATGTCTGCGGTCGCGTAGTGGGTGACCATGCCGGGAAGGACAAGTTCTTGTTCATTGAGTTCGTGTGGTCCCTTCCATGAACATGTAAGCTGTGGGTTTAGGTGCCTCGCATTTGTACCTTGGTATCCCGTTCACATAGTGCTTTTGCGGGGGGGGGGG